>OMLM01011877.1:7567-25898 GCA_900302695.1 Helostoma temminkii
TACTGCAGATTAATAATCTGATCACTCAGACACAAAAACTGAAGATGAATTTCTACACATTTATTTTAACTCACCAAATAATCAGATTATCGATTTGTGTACAAAACTAATGAAAACGTGGACATGCTAATGATGCTAATGTTTAACACAGAACATATTTGTTTAGATCTTAATAGAGAAGCTGATGGTTTTGACACCGTCTGCCTGCGTGAGGCACGTTTCATGGTAAATTTTTATCATTTTTAACTTCGTAGTTACAGAAATGTTAAATGAGGAGAGACGTAACCTGCTGCTGTCCCAGGTGTGGTCTCACAGGTCACCATGGCAACTAACAGCGAATCAAATTAGGTCTGTCTGTTTGTCTGGTTTTACTCCTGTTACCACAGTCTGAATGACTCCTGTCTAGACAGCACACACACACACACACACACACACACACACTCTTTCTGTGTTTTCAGGAAACAGCAGCCAATGACTGGAGCGACTTCCAGAGTCACAGAGTCACTTAGAAAATATTCAGTGTTTTGAATTATGTGACTAATGATTATTACATCAGAGCGCACTGTGCTTATCTTCATTTAGTGTAAATCTGAGCTATATATGGTTCAGTGTATGTGACTGTGTCCATGTGTGGAAGTTTAATTCACTTCTATGTAATCGTGGGCTCGTTGTCGTTACTTTGGCTGTGACACAACAGCCAATAGGGATCCAAATAAAACCTGACACAGTCCAGCTGGCAACACACACAGTGTGTGTGTGTGTGTGTGTGTGTGTGTGTGTGTGTTCTCTGTGCGTGACTCACTGTGCCCTCACTTTGGTTGTAAAGGTGCAGTGCGTCATTCTTTCTGATCTGACGGACGCCAGCTAGTGAGCTAAGGCCACCTCCCATGAGTGGGTACACACACGTGCAGACGTCCAGTGTGTGTGTGTGTGTGTCTGTCACTAAGGACTTCGATCACACTGCAGGTCTTAAAGCTCAGTTCAGACTTGTGTCTGTTAACACTATTGTTAAATGTGACGTATATCAGACTCCAGTGAAATGACCACGGCCCTGAAGTGACCCGCATACGCAGAAGAATGTGTGTGGATGTGTCGGAGCCCAGAGTTTGGGGACCGTGACCTGAGCGGCTTCACAGAAGCAGATTTCATCCTGAACTTCAGGACATCAGCACCTTTAATTACACCTGCCAGGACAAGACACTGGAGAAAAAAGTCAGATAAAATGTGACCTGACTGTCCAGACTGAGCTCTCACTGGAAAACATCAGATACCAGATCAGACTTAGGACCACACATGCAAGTGGACCAGTCTGATTTGGATCAGATATGGACCGATTTGGACCACTTTGCCTGCAGTGTGAACGCAGCCTAGTTCAGGTTTCTGGTCAGACTCTGGCTTACGGGCAGTGGTTGGGGTTTTTTACCTGAGTTATCAGGACAGAGGACGCAGTCGGTGATTCCCCAGCCCTTCCCGATCCCTCTGCAACATATTTCCTTGCTCCTCAGTCCAGGCAGAGGAGAGCTGCACTGAACACACACACACAGACACGTTTCCTTTTATTACACTGAGACGTACAGAAGCAAACAAAGAGACGGAGCTGATGCTGGAGGGAACGTCATTAACACGAATTAATCCCAAGCATCTGATCAAAGAGTTGTTTCTATATTTCAGTGTGAAAAGGATGAAGAACAAAGATCTGACACATAAATCTGTTTTCATGGTTCGACCTTTGATTTTAGTGAAATATTACAAATAACTGAGGGGAACTCGTCCAGACTGAGACACGGGCTGTGATAAAGAGTCCCACGTAGCTTTTACTTCGTCGTAATGGCTCTGAAGTATGTTTGCAGTACTCTCAGCGCTGCCGCTGATGGAGCCAGAACTGTCACATTTGTTCTGATGAATGCAGCTGTTGCTAAATCAGAAGACGTTAGTGGACGCTCAGATCGGAAGCAGCTAACTGTCAGGAGCTGGCAGCTGCAGCAGTGGCTGAGCCAGGTCGCTCTGAAAGCTGAGGCCTGGAGCGCAGAGATAAACAGAGTCGTTTCTGAACACACACTTTTACATTTAGTGTAACATAAACTCTCACAGATATCATTGTCTCTAGTGTTAGTTGTAGGAAAAGGCCCTGATAGTTGCTGAACCTGCCGATAACCGTCGTGTTTTCGTCGACAGTAACATAGTTACAGTTTGTCTGTTTTCTTAACGGGAACAAGTTCAACCAAACTTATACAGATTTTAGCATCGAGGGAACTTTACATGCAAAAGTTTGAGCATCAGTTTCCACTAAAACAGGCATAAAATAGAACAACAGTGTTATTAACCTTTACTTATGATTTAACAGTTCACTCCTAGTTGTGTCTTTCTGAGCTCCTTTTCATATTTTCTGCATATTTGGGTAAAACTTTGATGCTAAATAAAGACATGTTATATATTATAACTGCCCGAGAATTATTATCATTATTTTAGCAATCCGGGGATAGTTGCTCACTGCAGACAGGAGCTGATTAGACAGTGAATAAAGTTAGAGATGTTTATGTTACTCTGCAGTTAATCTAACTGATCTAAATCTAAATGAAATCACCTGGTCCACTGCCACATTTATAAAAATAATTATAGAACATGTACTGAAATCATCAGTGACGTGTTGTTTGTAACACTTTACAAACTGGTTCCCATTAGTTCCCTGGCTGCAGAGGGGAATGTCGTGTTCCCACCTCTCAGCGTTCTGATAGAAAATCCCTCCTTGGCCTTTTTTTCATGGTGATGATAAACTGAACCATCTGAACCATCAGCGTCTCTCTGCTTTTACTTGACAGTGACAATCATCACTGCTGCAGCAGTGACTCTACATCACACACTGATGAAATGAGATAACACGCTGACCTAATACAACGGTTGTCAGACTATTTCCTGGCTGCCACCGTGTAGCTTGTTGACACATTTAACCACGTCACTGTCGGAGCTTTCAGTGCAGTTAGTTTTTTCTAGGAGACATTCTGGTCTCAGACTCTGGATTCAGGTTCTGGACTCTGTTTCTGTTAAAACACAGAGGCTGAGACCAGACTAAGAGCAGATCATGTGACTCATCATCATCTGTGACTGCAGCCTCTGGGTGGTGCAGTCAGGACTGTTACCTGTTAACACAGGTGTGCAGTGAATGAACAGAGCTGCACCGCCTCCTCTCACCTGTCCATCCTTCACTTCTCTGAAACAGTACTTGAACCCGGACTGCTGGGTGTAGGTGCCACCCCCCCTCAGCGTCTGGGCCTGGATGCCCCTGCTAGCGGGGGCTGGAGCGCCCGCTGACCCCGAGGAGGAGGAGAGGGTTCGCAGGGTGGGACTGAGTCCAGACACCTGGATCAAGGTGAAGAGACAAACTGATCAGTGACAGTACTCACATCCTTTACTTACCGTAAGTACAAATACCACATAAACACCACTGTGCTGATCTTCCACAACAGTGTCACGATAACATCCTTAACTCTGCATAAAGATTACTATACAATAATATAATCATTTTTGAATTGCAGTACTTATACTTGTATGCAAGTATTTCTACACATGGTTCAGAGCAGCCAATCAGAGCTTTACCTTCATCACCTGGTGGATCTTCACGCTGGCCTCAGGGGGGTGCTGCACTCTGACCTTCACCATGGAGGGGCCGGGAGCTACACACATGCACACACACACTCAGTGTTTCTTGGCTCATCCCAGGATGCAAACTGTAAACAGGTTATTTCACCTACTAATGAAGACTCACCTTCAGACCTCGCTGCCTCCTGGTTCTGGCCCAGCGGCAGGAGGAACTCAGACCGGGTCAGCTCCTGATTTGCTGCCATAGCTGATAGATGTGGTGGCTTCACAATCTCATTGGAGGAGGAGGGCGAGGCTGCAGCAGTTTGAGATGTGGCAGCAGCAGCGGGGCTGACGGGGATCTGACAGAACTTCCCAGTGAAGTCCGGTGGACAGAGGCAGCGATCTTTCTGCAGACAGACGCCTCCGTTCTTACAGAGCAGAGGACAGAGGACTGCAGGAGGAACAATGTGGGTCTGTTAGCAGTGGATATAACAGCTGTACAACTGACTGATCTGATCTTTGAAACATTAAAAGTCTGTGTTGCCAGTTTCCTGCTTTTCTGCATAAACTGGTTATAAAATGTGAAAAAACTATCAGCAAACACAATGTGTCTAAGCTGATAAAACACAAACAGTCACGATGCTTCGCGTCTTCATTAAACACAGAGTGAAGGTGGAAAAAGTAAATGAAGCAGTGTTTTAAAAACTGGTCGAACCTTCGACAGCAACAACCTGCATCTGCACGTCCAGGTCTTCCTCACAGAACTGATTCAGCTCAGATACATTCTCAGGGGGTTAGGGTTAGGGTCATCCCACAGAATCTCTACTGGGTTGAGTTCTGGGTTTCCTACAGACTCACTGCAGAAGGCAGGTTTAGCGTCTCTGAATCATACTATAGTCAATGTACTTAGCATTTTGTTTTTTATATTTCTACAATTACTTTAGGACCTGGTTCAAACACACTCAGTTTATCATCCTCAGCTAATGAGAACATGCAGCGTGAATGAAACAGTGACTGGGAGAAACTGATCCTCTAAAGAGAAGATGTATTACTCTGTTGAATCTTCTACAGGAAAACTTGATCCACATGCAGTACTACAGAGTGGAGCATCTTTCCTCACAAACAATCTCCGGCTACAGAGACACTTCAGCCACAGAGTTAAGGTTCATTAGTGAACCTGGAGCCACTTCTGACGTGTAAAACAGTAAATGCAGCATCAGCTCTGCACAAACTGAATCTTCACTGACACTGTTGATTAGAAATGGTCAGAATTCAGAGTCTGACCTCAGAGTGACTCTTCTGTGTCCAGAGTATCAGATTCTGCTTGGATTTATTTTATTTTTTTAATGGTGTACAATGTGTTAAGTCACACTAGATGTTTTAATTTGCCAGAACCCGATCTGGTCAGAAAGTCGCTCAGGATGAGGAGCTCTCGAGTCAGTTTATGCAGTGACATTTTTAATAGACTCTAATAAAACAAAATAGCTTTATTCTCATTGTTTACACAAACAATGATTCTACAATAGAGACGTGGAAGCTGGAAAACATGGATCACTGAGTTCTGTTTTATACCTCAGCAGTGTGTACAGATCAGACACTACAGTTTACCACAGCTGTAGCCGTAAGTCCACGTACATTAAAACAAGCTCACTGCAGCAGCCATGTCATCGTTCAAGTGATTAATCGCACACAGTGACCCTGCTCACACTGCATGACACCAGAAAATGGTCTGAATTCAGACTGAATCTGTGCAGTGTGTGTCCAGTTTAGCTGATACATATCTTTCAGAAAACACAGACACACACACACACACACAGGTCCAACGCTATTTACACCGAGCCTGGAAACTACATGGAATGATCTCTTTCATAACAGCAAGCTCTGAGTGAGGCCGGGTGACAAACTGGGCCAACAGAACCAGGCAGCCACTTCCTCCTTCCGCTCTGACAGGATGTTGGTGCATTGTTGCACTTCAGCTAATGGGCAGATAACACGTCGAGGTCTCTGCTGCAGGAAGGAAACCTGCAGCTTTAAAACCAGGTTCAGTTCTCACTGAGATCTCTATCAGCAGCCATAAAGGGTCGGTTTAGTAAATAAACCAATCAGGTGAGAAGTGGTTCTCTGCCTGAATCTGTTCATGAATTGGACTGGACGTTACATGTAGAACATCTGGACATACTGGACACTCATGGTATCAATCTTAGTACTTCAACTTAAGTTAAATGAAAAGAAATCCAAACTATTTAATAATTTGTAACAAAAACAAAAGACTTCTTCACTTATTTAAAAAAAAAAAAAAAAAAACATATTTTTTTAAAGAATCTGTCATGATTGGTTTCAGTTTTTAGACAGTTTCCTGTTCTTTCACATTCACATCATCAACCTCAGTCCTGGTCCCAGGTTCAATCAGTTACAACAACTGTACAGCATCAACAGCTCTTGATCCAGTTTATGTTCCCGCAAGGATGAGAAGCATCCCACAAACAGCCAGGAGGGATGGATGGATGGATGGATGGATGGATGGATGGATGGATGGATGGATGGATGGATGGATGGATGGATGGATGGATGGATGAGGTTGAGTCGGGACACTTAAACATAAAGCTGTGTTTAGTTTGCTGCAGACTAACTGGGTTTACAAACCAGTCTCCTTAAGATTCTGGTCCTATACAACTAAGATGCAATCCCAATTACGTCCTTTTTCTCTTCCGCTAAAATATCCGATCCTGCAGTTCAACATGATGATAAATGACTCCAACTGTATTAAGGTGTTTTCTGGTTGGGTTCACACTCACAGCACTGGGCTAGGGTCAGGGAAGGCCCTCATGTGTTCAACATCTTTCTTCTCAATCTTCACACCTTCTGCCTCCTCCTCTAAACTGTTTGTGTTGAGTTTTCTTCTAGGGGGTGGCTTCCTGTCGCCTGGCAGTCCTTCTCCACCAGCCTCTATTTCTGAACAATGTCATACGTCTTGTTATCAGACTTCATGAGCCTCTTTGCTTTGCTGTAGTTTAACTTCTGACCTTAAGATCTATGAGCGATTATAGATCTCATCTGGTCTGGGAACACCTTGGAATTCCTGAGAAAGACCTGAACCCACTACAGCTGCAATCAGACTTTGGATAAGTGGCTGAAAATGGATAAATGGACATTACCCAACATACCATCAGAACTGGGGGTTGGGTCATGCGATCCGTCACAGACCAACAGTTGGTGACCTCTTATCTGAAAGCATTTTACAGCGAACCTGAAGGCTGAGTTAATAAACTTTTACTGTTAATAGCCATGTAAACTAATTAAATTATTTTTTATAAATTTCATCTAATTTAATCAGTTTACACACATACTTCTAACCTACCTCTACCTTACTCCTGCATGGCTTCAACACCATCTTTTGTAATGTCTGCTGTACTTTAAAAGCTGCCAAACTAATTAGATTTTAGCACCTGAACATTTATCTAATGGCTGATTCATGTCCTGAAATTCTTGCTCTTAATTGAAAAGAAATATTTCTTACATAGACATATTATATTCATTGTGTGGCAACATGAATCTGAACTGACCCGTTTTCATGTGTGAGTGTGTAAATCTATTTGTGCTGCCTGTTACTGAACTGTTTGCATGTATCCAAGATAATTCTGTGTCCATGTCCACACCCTCTAGTGTGTGTGAATTCTTGGTATGTGGGATGTTTGTTTATCCTACAAGCATTTCTGGTGAAACACGTTGCTGACCTAATTATTATCCTGGACATCGCCCTACAGATGGACTGCATCAGCACACACAGTTTGGAGGAGGAGGTTTTTGGTGGTAACTGAGGTGAAGGAAAGGCAGAGTTGGGAAAAATAAGCGTACAGGCATAAACAACGAGATGAAATGATATAAACACAGATGAAGGGAGAGAGAAAAACAGTCAGCTGTGGGGTCGAGGTCTGGTTGAGGGAAAACTGGTTCACAACACAACAGCTGACATGTTTTAAGCTTATTAACATTAGGAGTGATGTTTGTGTCCAAACCTTTTTTTAGTTTTCAGTTCCTGAGAGAAACATCTGGATTGTAGCTTCTCCACTATATTCACTACCTGGTCTCCAACAGTGTCTGTCAGCTTTTAAACTCTAGTGGCGTCTATGGCAACATATGGAGGCGCTACATCACATGTACAGTGGAATGGGGAGACTCAGTGTTCCGTGTTGAGCATGTTTATTTACGTGCTATGTTATGACATATCGCCCAACATCAGACACACTCGTTTTTTTCTGTCCTAACTCCTGTTAAATAACATGAAAAGCACGTGGTGAACAGCTGGTAAACCGTTTTGATTAAAATTAATTTGTGCCGGGTAGCTAACTGACTCTGCTTTGGATTCTGTTGGAATTAGAACAATCCTGATTGGTTGCTGCCCAGCCGCTACTGAACTCCATCACAGCATATTTGCATAAAGTTTCTTCAACTTCTCCCTGTCGTGACTAATTATTTTTCTCTCAGTCCAGGAAAGCTGGGTATGCTGTGTGACGATGCCAGGTTTATATTAACACTCAACGGCAGCTGTCACTGTGATTTATCATTGGTAATGTGAACACTTCATTACCCATGTTGTAGCCGTCCCGTAGGGTCCCTCTGTTTACCCTGCAACCATGGTGTGAACTACAGGTGCTCCTTAGCTCAATAAGATGTTTTAACAACCCCAATTCCAAAAATGTTTGAACACAAAATATAAAGCAATGTAAATTTCATAAACTCATATTTTATTAGGAATAAGGCAACAGAAAACATATCAAATGTTTGAAGTGAAATAGTGAGACATTACATAAGGTTTTTGTAATAGATGGCAGCAATGTGTCTCAAAAAGTCTTTTTTCTTACTTTGAGGTAACAAACAGCTGAATAGTCAGTGGTTCTAACAAGGAAGAGCTAGAAGAACATCAGCAACTAATTAGGTTAATTGGCAACAGGTCAGTAACATGACTGGGTACTAATGTACAAATTGTCAAACAATTTGAGAATAATATTTCCCAAAGTAAAGATTGTTGACTTTGAATATATTAATATCTACATTCATAATATCAACAAAAGATTAAGAGAATCTGGAGAAATCTCTGTGCACAAGGGGCAGACACAATATTAGTTGTCTGATCTTCAGACCCTCAGACGGTACTGCATTAAAAACAGACATAACTCTGTGATGACATCATTGCATGGCCACAGAAATACTTCCAAACATCACTGTCTGAACACAGTTCACTGAACCATCCAGAAATGTTAAAGTTAAAGTTTAATCATGTAAAGAAGAAGCCGGAAAGCTGCTGGAGCTAATTTAAAATGTTCTGTAGTAAAATGGAAACTGATCTGAGGTCAGAGGAACTAAATGTGACGCTTTGTGGAAACTATGGGCACAGAGTCCTCCAGACTAAAGAGAAGAGGAACCTTCCAGCTTGTTATTGATCATCCAGACGATGTCTTTTTCAGGGAAGGTCTTTCATATTTCAGCAAGACAATGTTAAACCACATACTGCATCTATGACAACAGCATGGCTTCATAGTTAAAGGACAGCTGAGCAGTTAGAATCCTGTATCAGGACACAATGGGACAACATTCCTCTCCCAAAACTCCAACAACTGGTCTCCTCAGTTCCAGATGTTTACACACTGTTTATAAAAGCAGAGGGGATGATACACTGTGGTAAACATGGACCTGTCCCAACTGTTTAGAGACATGTTCCTGCCATCAGTTCAAAAATTACCGTATTCTTTTTCGTATAATGGTTAATTTTCTCAGTTTAAACATTTGATGCGTTTTCTACCTTTCATTGACAATAATAAAATACGAGTTCACCGTATGTACTTTTTTGCAAATCATTATAATGCATTGCATTAGATTTTATACAGTGTCCCAACTTTTGGACTTTGGGTGGCAGTAAAGACACTGGCATGGCGAACCAACCAGAGAGGCAGTTGAGGAGTTTCACGATTGGTAGATACAAGATAAAGCACCAGACAAAACGCTGGGAAGGTTTTGTCTATTCTTTCTGCCACTACTGGTACAGAAAGCAGGACCTGTAGAGAGACTTGAGCACCTTATGTGGTGCTGATCCAGAGAGCTCATAGAGATCACCAAGTAGTGCCACAACCCTACCCCCAGTTCCAACACTGTGTGGGGGGTGCAGGAAACACATTGGCATGGCGTTGCTCACATTTTGTCATTTGATTTGCACCTATTATATTTCTATTTTACTACCAGGGATGTTACGATTCACTGAGTCACAGAAAATGGATGTGGATGTGTGACAATTTCCGTCTCACTTTCTTAACAGTTACATCCTCATAAAGAACTGAATGTAAACGTAACGGACAGCAGGACAGGATTTGTAAAAAGCAGGAGCAGCCTGACAGCGCTCTGAGAAGCACATGTTCTGTGCTCGAGAAATGTCAGTGTGCTCCTGGTGTGTTTGCCGTTGCTCGTGTTGTACACCGACTTATTCATTTCATCATAACAAGTGAAAGCTCAGTACACCATTCTTATTTTGAAAGCAACACCAGCATGATTTGTATTTCCGCCTCCTGGGATCCCAGCAGCTGTGTAAAAACACTGGGAGAGCGTCCTGCCAGCTCTGTTAGAGCTTAGTGTGAACAGGCTGGTCTGGATTCTGTCCAAGTTGTACTAATCAGTGGTCAGTCAGTTTCCCTTGTGTCCACTAAACCTCCTCCTCAGCCCATCTTGCTGTGAAACCACAACTCCTACAGTTGTCCCTCCCTCGCTCATCTGCTGCATTGTTGTTTTAAACTTGAGAACAAAACTGGATGGTGTAGTTACACTCCAAGAAATCACAACAGAAAACAACAGTAAACACACAACATGTGATGAGCTACACTTTTATAGTTGTGCCAATTTGTTAATTCAGAGATAGAAACCCACAGGCAAACACACTAAGCATTGGGGGCTGATGAAGAAGCAGCTGTTTGGGCCAAGGAACTGACAGTGGAATCACTTCCTCAGCTGGTCGGTGTTCAAAACCATCATCATGAATACATTCTGGCCGGTACCCAAAACTTCCATTCACTGTTTAAGGACTCTAACTTGGTTTTAGGGTTCAGTTTAGAATCAGGTTTGAGTTGTTGGTAATGACAGTGATTACGATTGGTGAAAGTCTCCAAGAAATTAATGTACAGTCAGTCATCGTCATAGCCTCTTGAGGCACTTTATAATGTAATGTTTAAGACCTTACAGAATCCAACCTAACCCCAACAAATTCCACTGAGCAGCACTAGGAGGCAGTGGAGAGGAAAAACTCTTTAATGAAAGAAACCTCCAGCAGAACCGCTAACCATTATTATTAACCACCATTAAACTTTGCGTAAAGGTCCCTGTTCTGTCTGTAGCTGGTTGACTGAATGACCCAGTGCTAGTTTCTTCTCCTAGCACATCACCTCTGCTGTGCTGCAATCAGCACAAGGAGAGAGTTTTTCTTCTGTTAGACAATGTGTGTCAAACATACAAACTAATTAATTATGAGGGCTGATATAGATTTAATACCCCAGCCAGTCGAGGCAGATGACGGCCCACTCTAAGCCTGCTTGTCCTGGAGGTTTCTGCCTTTCCATTGTCTCCTAGTGCCGCTTAAGTGTTGGGATTGGTCTTGTTGGGATTAGGTTATATTTTGTAACATCACTTTACATTGTAAAGTGCCTTAAGGGGACCTTTAATATAGCTATATAAATAAACAAATAAAATTTTAAAAAATTAAATCAATAAACAATTAAAAGCAGCTGGATTATCTTCATCCATCCATGGGTCAGCGGGGATGCACTGATAACTAAAACATAATGATTCTCAGGCAGGTTCTGCAGTTATAAGGAGCATTTTCCCCTGTTATTTCTAAATGGGTGTAACTATATTCTCTCAAGTTCAAGTCTCTGTAGGTTTATTGGCATAAAACTAACTGGAACCAATATAAAGACTGGATGAGTTAAAAATCTATCTGCAGGAAAATAAAGGAAAATAAAAATAAAAATTCCTCTTATCTGAAAACAAAGAACTCAAGTTTACAAGTCTTTTCTTCAGAGTTCCGACATGTTGCCAACAAGAATGATTTAGGACAAACTGACCTGGAATCTGTTTGCACAACACAACTATTCACTGGCTCTGTTTCAGACTCTGAACTCTGCAAACCATGAAAGAGCTGCAGGCCAGATGACACAGCTTCACACATGTACACCCATATGTTGAGATCAGATATTTAATGCAGCAGCTTATCTCTGTGTCTTCATCTCTCTGGGCTCTATTTCCATGGCAATGTTGTTACTGTTCACTAATTTCCTGCCCTTAAATTCTTCCTTGAAGTGAGTCGTCTTTGAGTGAAATCTAGGCCTTAAGCTGGATAATACAGCATCTGTGCCTGTATCTCTCATGTTCCTCTTTTGAAATGTAGATTAACCAGGTGTCTGGTTTACAGCAGCTTCAGAAACACCACATGGAGGCAGGTCAGTTTCTATTTTCTTCTACAAGTTTCTGATGTTGTTGGAGAGTGAAGAAAGTGAAGAAAACATAAATAAGTTGAAGAAAGATTTGAAGCACTGTCAGAAATCGGGGGAATTCTAAAAGCTGGTGATAGACTGGTTCAACATATTGCTGTTTGATGTCTGATCAGAAAAAAAAAAAAAAAAAAAAAGGTACCAGTGTCAGATTAGGTGATGATAAATTGTCAAAACGTCATCCAAGAGAGTCATAAATTGTTGACAGACTATACACTGGTCCATAACCAACATATAAACTGGGTTCATGTTGGACTGTTTAATCCTAAACCACATCCATCCCGCAGAAGCAGCCTCTCTTGTAGGTATGAGCTCCTCGTTTTGCCTTGGCTGGAGTTTTTCCTGTATCATTTGTATTCCCGTCTGCTTCCACGCCATGTAGAAGAATATCGAGCGATTAAGTACAAGGGAGTGAGTTTGCTGAGCGAGCACGGTTGGGTAGTTGTTTCACCATCACAGAACCACTTTTGATCGATGTACGGACCACTGACCACTGTTCCTCAGCAGAGCATAGCAGGAAAGAGGAACTATAGACTGGGATGAGGGCCACAAGTAGGAAGGTGCTGTTGAATGCATCACTCTCTGGTTGAGTGTCAGAGTTTTGTAACCAATGTGGGCGGGTGCTGGTGTGATGTGTCCTTTTTGTTTGATCAAAATGAGAAGTGCTGCAGCATTTTGGATCATCTGGATGTTTGATTGCTAAACAAGTAGCTGGGTAGCATATTCAGAAAAGTAGTGTCTGATCGACCTGAGGGCTTAGCGTTAGTGGACGTTCTGTGTGGAGCATTGCTACAACAGAAGCAGCTGTGTCACAGTTCACAAACACTGACGGTAACATTTCAACATATGAACATGTTAACAACATGTTGTTGCTTTAAAATTAATAACCGACACCCTCACCTTAAATTTAATCTACAGTCTGTGATTCTTAGCATTAGCTATTTTGTATAAAAGCTCTAAAACAACATTTATAGACCAGCTTTTGGTAACGTGGTCCAAAACTTGTCCCTTGATCATTGGACTCAAATATCTCCATATACAACAGTGTTTATTCCTACAAGAACAGCAGCAGCTGTGGTGCATTCAGTACCTTCACTACTACAGTACCGTCACATTTTCAGAATTTAGTATCATTTTGGTATCAAATTATCAGTTGTCATGACATCCCGACCAGTCTTAAGATACACACTGCCTGGCTGAAAATATTACAATCCAACAATGGTTTGCTTCATGTTGATGAACTCTGGCATATAGACTGCAAAGGGTTTCACATTTAGCCAAAATCATCTCATCATTACTGTCAAGATGATAGAAAATATGCAGACATTATCTTGTCAATATGACACCCCTTTGAATCCATTCTGATCCACTCAGGTGTTGGACTGCTGCCCAGACCTAAAATCAAGTCCTGATTAGACTGAGCATTTTGAAACCAACTCGGCTCCTCATAATCAAGTGGACCAGCAAGTTCTTCTACTGTGTGCTTGTTGCGTTGAACATGTAATTTCCATTCCGTGTGTCTCACTGGAATAGATCATCTAATGAGAAACCTCTTGTCAAACTCATTTTGCTGATTGAGAACTCTTTAATCACAAATCAAAGCTTTCACTGTGCAGTAGGCAAGCTGCCATTAGCTGGTCATCAAGGTTTGAATAGATGAGGCCTGCAGTTTTGACATGATCAGGTGAACCCAGAGCACCACACATCAAAACAAAGGGGCAACACAGGAACTGATTAAGTCAGAGGAAACAAACCTCGTCATTTTAGAGGAAATGAGGGTGTTGTATTGTATGTTTGGTTTCTAGTCTAGAAACTGTGGATGTTAAAAGCTGAACTTACAGACTCTGAAGCCTGGTCCATGTGAGCCATCTCTCCTTCCTCCTCCTCCTGCTCCTCCTTCTCCTTCTCCTCCTCCTCCTTCACTGTTGCTGCTAAACAGCGTTGTCACATTGCCTCTCTCGCAGTAGTTGACACATCTGTCCTGGCTGCAGCGCACCTTGCAGATTGTCGGTGTAAACATCACCTGGATCCTCTCCAACCCTCCTCTTCGCACTGAGGCCATTTGTCCATCAGCTGGCAGAGGAGAGATTAAGAAGAAGATGAAGAGGGGGGACAGAAAGCAGCAGAGCTGAGGCTGCAGCATGTCGAGTGTTGCAGTCAGAGTTTCTGAGCGTGTTGCATCGTCCAAACTCCCAAACCTCTGCCCTCTAATGCTACCTCTCCCTCTCTGTTTCTGTCGAGTCAAAACGAGCGTCTGGGGAAAAAAGGAGGGGAGGAAGGAAGAAAACGGCCACAGGCTTTCGCCTCTCTCTCTCTCTCTCTCTCTGCTCCGTTCTTCCCTAAACACTGCTGAGCGTGAGCGAGCGAGCAAAAGTGCCTGAGCACAAAGTGAGAGAGTGGTAGAGAGATAATTGAAAGCAGCGTGCAGGACTGGGCTCTGCTCCAAACAAAATGTTTAGCAGGGATCTGCTCCATCAGTTCAGACAGCGAGAGAGAAAGAACTGGTATGTGAACCTCTCTCTCGACCCTTTCTCTTCTTTTTCTTTTTTTATTTGGTCTTTTTCTTGGTATGAACAGAGACAATCTTTCTCTGAGCACAGTTTCACAACAGACGCCAGGACATTACAGGATGTCAGGCTGATGATGCAACCCTGGTTTGGGTTTCAGGGGCTTGAATTCACATGTTAACACTAAAAGTAGCTCCTGACTGCAGAGGAAGAAGAAAAATCAGTCATGCTCTGAACTTCATACATGCACCAACTGCTTTTTTGTTTCCTCTTCTCAGCTGGAACAAGTTATTTCCACATACAGAGAAATCCATACAGTCTGCAGGACGAGCTGTAAATGAATCCATCTCTCCATTCTGCAGGTATAACTAATCATCTGCAGTATGATCCTTCAGAGGGGCCTCGTCAGATGACTGAAAATAATTCAGACGTGTCACTCTGGAGGCTTTTCCGAAACTGCAGAAACCCTATTACAGAGTACAGCATCTTTGCTTGTCAACATGGGCCTGAATTCTTAACATAGCCAGGCCTGTGCATGGTAGGGGCACCGCTGGTGACCCAAATGACGGAAGAAGAAAAGATTTGACTATTTTAAGTAATATTCTATGTTATTTTGATGTTTCTAGAAGAAGCAGCATCAGAAGTGAAGACACTGACTGTGACACTATTATCTGGAGCTCTGGGTTGAAACAGAAGAAGAAAAATGTGAAAAAGAGATAAGGTGCTGAATGAATTTTGTTGGAGCAGATCCATCTACCCATTATAAACCCACTTATCTAGAGTCAGGCCACAGTGGCAGCAGACTCAGCAAGGTAGTCCAGACAAAGGTGAGGGTTGGAACATAGATCATTGGGTAAACTGAGAGCTTTGCCTTTCATCTCATCTCTTTCCTTACCACCATGGTTCGGTTCAGTGCCTGCAGCACTCCAAGGTACTTAAATTCCCTCACCTGGGTCAAGGACTCAACTCCAACCTGAAAGCAAACCACCTTTTTCTTGCAGAGAACTATGGCCTCAGGTTTGGAGGTGCTGACTCTCATCCCAACTACTTCACACTTCACTACAAATTGCCCCATGGAGTGCTGTAGATCACTGTTTGACAAAGTTAACAGAACCACATCACAGCCCACAGTCTCGGTGCAGTTGTTCATATCCATGTTCGATTACTGTGTTCTCACCAGGCCAAGAAATAAACTAAGAAATAATACAAACTTGAGTTTGACTTAAACACACTAAAGCCTGTAGGTATGAAAGCACCCTTAGTCTAGTTAGCTAACCTTAGTCCTGCTTTAGCATTTTCTAATTTAGAAATTTCTAATTGTATTGCTGCCTACAAGCTTTTTAAAAGTGGAAAGGCATATTGACAATATCAGTTTTAAATTGACCTAATACAGTGTAAATGCAATATTTTTTAAGTCTTCCCATCTTTACTGGTCAAACTTTACTGAAAATCTGCATAATATTGAGTGAGATAACAACAAACAGCCATCACATAGTCTAAACCCTCCACAAAGATAAAAGGAAACACTTTACTTTTGCAGTTTAGAATGATACAGACTTTAGTGTGGCTCAGGGGTTATTATTGGATGGTTTCACAGTCTGCAGCTTTTATTGATATACACACATGGACAAAATCGTTGGTACCCCTCTGTTAATGAAAGGAAAACCCACAATGGTCATAGAAATAACTTGAAACTGACAAAAGTAATAAATGAAAATTTACTGAAAATTAACCAATGAAATTTAGACATTGCTTTTGAATTGTGGCTCAACAGAATCATTTTAAAAAACAAACTAATGAAACAGGCCTTGGTACCCTTAACTTAATATTTTGTTGCACAACCTTTTTAGTCAATCAATGCACTCAAGTGATTTCTGCAACTCTTGGTGAGACTTCTGCACCTGTCAACAGGTGTTCTGGTCCACTCCTCATAAGCAAACATCTCCAGCTGTCTCAGGTTTGAAGGGAGCCTTCTCCAGACTGCATGTTTCAGCTCTTTAACAGTTGATCAATAGGATTTAGATCAGGGCTCATAGAGACCACTTCAGAACAGTCCAGTGTTCTGTTCTCAGCCATTCTATGTGTTTTGAGTCATTATCCTGTTGGAGGACCATGACCTGTGACTGAGACCAAGCTTTCTGACACTGGGCAGCACATTCCTCTCCAGAATGACTTGATAGTCTTGAGATTTCGTTGCACCCTGCACAGATTCAGACTCCCTGTGTCAGACGGAGCAAAGCAGAACCAGAACATAATCAAGCCTCCTCCATGTTTCACAGTAGGGACAGTGTTCTTTTCTTGGTATGCTTCATTTTTGTATCTGTAAACATAGAGCTGATATGACCTGTCAAAAAGTTCCAGTTTTGCCTCATCTGTCCAGAGGACATTCTCCCAGAAGCTTTGCAGCTTGTCAATATGCCTTTTGGCATTTGTTTATGCTTTGCATTCAACAGTGGAGTCGTCCTCGGTCAGCTTCCATTAAGTCCACATTAGCTCAACAAGTGACAGGTGGTGTGATCTGACACTGATGTACCTTGACCTAGGAGTCCACCTCTAATCTCTTTAGCAGTTGTTCTGGTTACCATTCACATCATCCATCTCTTCAGTTTGTCATCAATTTTACTATTGCAGCCACGTCCAGGGAGGTTGGCTACAGTCCCATGGACCTTAAACTTCTGAATAATATGTGCAACTGTAGTCACAGGAACATCGAGCAGATGGAGATGGTCTTCTAGCCTTTACCTTCAACATGTTTGTTTATAATTTTCTTTCTAATCTCCTGAGACTCTTTCCTTAGCTTTCTGTGCTCCGTGTTCAGTGTGGTGTGAGGCCTCACCTGTGGGTGAGGGCTTGTCAGTCAAGCACACACAGTGGGCGTTTCTCAATTCAGAGTACACGAAGTACGAACTCCAGCGCTTGCAAGTGCAAACTCTCAGTATGTACTTGCTAATCACGAGCTCTGCTCTCTAGTGTTTATAGGTTATACATACAAATACATGTATCTATTATGTAAAAGCTATATATTATATTATTCAGCAGATCATTTTGGAAAAAGACAAGAAAAAAGTGAACATGAATGCACAAAGAGGGGCTTATTTTGATCTAACCACCATATATTTAAAAAATTTAATAAATGGTCTGCACTTACATAGTGACACTGCTTCTCATTCACCCATTCACTCACACAACAATGGCAGAGCTGCTATGCAGCTGACCTGACTCCTCAGGGGCAACTTGGGGTTCAGTGTCTTGCCCAAGGACACTTTAACATATGACATATGAGGAGCCGGGAATAAAACAACCAATCTCACAACTGGTAGAAGACTGCTCTACCTCCTGAACCACACCCACCCTACTCACACATATTCAACTGTGTTTTCTGCAGCAGGCCTTTCTGAACTGAAATTTAACTGAAGCTTTTCACAATATTATGACTGTAGATGTGAAAGATTGAGCCTTTGGTGGATGGTTATTTTACACTCAGTCATGATGCCCTCTCCCATTAACCTGCTAATTTCAGAATCAATGTTACTTTGATATTTTATTTTATTGTTTTATTTTTGTCTTTGTTTGCCTCTGTCCCCATTTTTCTTAGTAAGAAATCAAATAACCTAAGTTGATTTATGAACTGTTTAAAGTGCCAATCTAACATGATTCGACCATGTACAATGTATTTTTTCACATTATGACTTTTTGGCTCCAACAAATCCAGTAACA
>OMLM01011877.1:26107-39372 GCA_900302695.1 Helostoma temminkii
ACTGTGAGAATGAACATTCACCTTATCAGTGTAAAAAGAAACAGGCATACCAGCTTCATTACATCAGCTTCAGCTTTCGGAAAAAAGCTTTCCAACAATGCATGTCTGACAGATATGACCTGTATGTACAACATCTCTCTTAGCACCACCATATCAGCTGCATCATAGTTATTATAGAAAATAAATAATGTGTGTTATCGAGTGTGGGTCAACATGACACAACTTGGCTGTAATAGTATTTAACCCCACCATCAGAGTATAGATAAAAACAACAAAAAAAATGAGAGAAAATAAGTAAAATAAAAAAGATTTATTAATAATAATAATAATAATAATAATAATAATAATAAGTCAAATTTGTTAAACATAATTCTGACTCGATAAAAGATAAACGGTCAAAACTAAAGTAAAAAATTTGAATTGCCATGATTTTTCATGAATGAACTTTTTCATTTTAATTATACAATGTTGTTTATGTTTTTCTATACACAACATTAAAGACAAATACACACTGTGACATCACAGGCGAATGCTAAGTGGCAGAAAAATTAAATTGCTTGGAAATTTATGATAAATATGGAATTCCACACATGAAAAGTGAAAAATATTTACAGTACTTACTATCTCACCACTACAACTTACTGTACATATGTTTTAGTCTCCTTTTCCTGGCAGAGATGGGCTTCCACAGGCTAAAGCCAACGAAGCTAGAAACTGGCATTTTGTTTTTATTTTAACTAGTTTGTTGTGTTGTGACTGTAGAATTATTTAGTTGAGTTCACACAGAGGAAGCTTGTTACTAAGCTAGAAAGTTTTTTTCTTATTTGAACCAGCTAAGTAGCTAACGAACATTAACATGCTGTTTTAAAAGAATCTGATAACACAGACAGGAAACTGTGTGCACCATGTAGTGGTGCGTAGTGAATTTTACAAAATTTTTAGTTTTTTACCTGGCATTTGATTGGTTGTTGCCCTGATAAAAATAAATAGTGCATTTTGGTAAGAAATCAAAAAAAATGCCTACTGTTAAATAAATAAGGATTCAGATTTGATAAAATGCTCTTGAATTCATATTCACTGAACTATTTGTATCATCGTCACCAATAATAGTGGTGGGTAACACTGATATTAACTGACCTGTGGGAGCGGTGACGTGAACGGTGTACTGGCCCCTCTGGGTGTGGAAGGTTTTGAAGCTGGTTTTTACTGAGGATGATGAGGACATGTTGAGTTTCTGTCTCTCTTTTTCAATGTGCTTCATGAGCAGAGCAGCCAGCTTGTGTCCTCGTCCTCCCCCTGACAGAGTTGTCCTCAGCAGCACAGACTGGGCCTCCCTCAGGCTGTCGCACACAAAAATACACAATGTAAAAACTATAGAAACACAAAGCTACAGGTGATAAAAAAAAAAGGTTTAAGTTCTGCTGAGCCTCCATAGGATCATATTTCAGTGTTGTCTGATCATTGTTCTGCTGCAGAACCCAAGTGCCCTTGAGCTTGAGGTCATAAACTGATGGTCGGACATTCTCCTCCAGGATTTTCTGGTAGAGTCAGAATTCATGGTTCCATCAATTATGACAAGTTGTCCAGGTCCTGAAGCTACAAGCCCCAGACCATCAGTCTGGCTGTTGATATGATGATCTTTTTATAAAATGCTGTGTTAGTTTTACTCCAGATGCAACAGGACACACACCTTCCAGAAAGTTCAATTTTTGTTCGACATATAATCCACAGAATTTTTGTCCAAAAGTCTTGAGGATAATCAAGATGTTTTTTTGGCAAACATGAGATAAGCCTTTGTTATTTTGGTCAGCAGTGTCTTTCACCTTGGACTCTCCATGATGCCATTTTAGCTCAGTCTCTTTCTTAGTGTTGAATCATGAACACTGAGCCTAACTGAGGCAGTGAGGCCTGCAGTTCTTTAGAAGTTGTTCTTTTCTGACCTCTTGGATGAGTCGTCGGTGTCCTCTTGGAGTAGTGTTGGTAGGTCGCCACTCCTGGGAAGGTTCACCACTGGTCCAAGTTTTCTCCCTTTGTGGATAATGGTTCTCACTGTGGTTCACTGGAGTTCCAAAGCCTTAGAAATGACTTTCCAGCCTTTCCAGACGGATACATGTCACTTAGTTTGTTTCTCACCTGCTCTTGAATTTCTTTAGATCGCAACATGGTGTGTTGCTTTTTGAGATTATTTAACTTCACTTTGTCAGACAGCTTGTGTTTACACAACAAGGAACTGTTAAGCTGGATTCACACAGGAAGTGTTTTTGGATAAATTTCTGACATCTCACTCATTGCACACTACAAACTTCCAGAGACTCTGGCCCATTTAGTGAAGCATTTTACCAAAGGTATCTTCACATTTATTGAGCATCAATCAATCAATCAATGATGAAACCACAAAACAACTGTTATATATGTAGTGTTGCTAATCTGTGTCTATAATAACTGATGAGGCATAATACAGGTGCAAAATGACATGGGGTCATGTCAACTGCTGGTGTTGGTCTACTGGTTTTCATCAAATCCAAAGTCAACACAGTATCTACCAGGAGATTTGACTTGCTTCTGTCTGCTGACAAGCTTTATGGAGATGCTGGTTTCCTTTTCCAGCAGGACTCAGCACCTGACCACAGCCAAAAGCTTTGCTAACTGGTTCACTGGGAATCATATTACTGTGCTTGACTGGCAGCCAGCAAAGCAAACTGAACAACAACAAGCAACAGGGAGAATTTTGAGATAATGGATTTTTGATTTCCATGGGCTGCAAGCTGTAATGACTGAAACTAAAACAAAAAGACATGTAATGAATGCAGCATGTGAGGATTTCACTTTTTGAGTTAAATCATAAATGTAGTGAAGTAGAGGACAGTGGAGAAAAACTCCACTGGAAGAAACCTCCAGCATAAATCATGCTTTGAGCGGGAGGCCATCTGCCTCTACCAGTTGGAGTGAGTGGAAAGTGGAGGGAGAAAGGAGAAAATCAACAATAACAACCAAATAGACAAGAATAGGATCAAGGAGAATTGGACCATACAACCTCATCCTATGATGAGGACCTGAAAAAAGATACGATGCACAAAAGAGGAAGAGGCACACAGCCCTCAGCTGGTATGAAGCATTCTCAAATGGAGAGGCTAATGTGGGAGTTATTTTTCTCAAAAAGTCAACCATCCGCATTTCTGAGGATTTAAATTGCCTTAAATAGTCTGATGAAAAGCAGCCCACTGATTAATCTGCACTCTGACAACAAACACACACCCAGAGACGCCCAGCAGTCTGAAGGAACCGCACCAAGTTTACTTTACCTCCCTGCTGTGTCTCAATTCAAATGTCACAGCAGTCTGTTGGGAGACGCGCGCTTTTTACAGACAGTGCAGATAAAACCAAAAGGTTATGAGACGCTGCTTTAGGTACAATGATAGATTTACTGAACATTCAGGCTGTAGCTTCAAACAGAGAGAGGCTGGCAGCGAAATGCAGCATTTACTGTTTAACAGCAGTTTTGCAGAACGTTAAAATTCTTATGCTGAAAATTTAAGGAATCACTTCAGATCCTGATCAACAATCTTTACTAACGTACACCGTGACGTGTTCAGAACAAAATGAATGGAAACTAAAATCATCGACAGTCGGAGGCTGGACTCAAACTCACTCTGAATATCACAGACTGATCCGAGGTGTGAGTGTCGCCACAGTAACTCACTCAGAAGTGTGTGTGACCCCCGGGTGTCTGGGCAAGTTCCTGACGAGTTGGTGGGTGGTGTCCTGGGGGAAATATACACCTCTGCATTTCTGGATGCACATGCAACACCCTGTCGTAGTGCCAGATGCTTTGCTCTCTTCGCAGTCACAGGTTTCACCAGGCTGCAGCTCAGCAGCTAAGCTGACCAGGTAAATCACACAAGGGGCCGAACATTAAACCAGAGTCTAAGTCGGGGGCCAAACAGGATTAACATTTATTAAACAGACTAAAACTGACAATGGTTTAACCAGAAATATGAACTTGAACAGTCAGTAACACATTTTTCCTCAATAAAATCAATTCAACAAATTCAATTCAGTACAACTACGCTGGTCAAGTGTTGGTGAAGCTGATACAGCGATGCTGCTTGTCCCTGAACACATCAGGTAAATCACCAAGCAGATCCCTCCTCCCCCTGAGACACCAACACAATTCCTGGTTAAATGCTGAAGGCAAAACACTGCAATCTAATGGAGGGATGCCAATACTGCACAGGTCCTGAAATCAAAGTATGTTTTCAATTAGTGTAGACTTTTATTTTAAAATGGGCCACATGAAATGATCTGGAGGGCTGGAGCGATAATTGATCCTATTTTAAAAGGCTCAGTGGACGGGACATTATTGCTCTCAACACCTGGATGTGCCGTCATGACATCATGGTTGACTGATCCTCTGACTTTTCCTTTAACGCCTCCATGAGGTTCACATGAGGAGAAATGAATCGAAGAAACACTGTTAGAAAAATGAGACGCGTACTCAGACCTGTCATAGGAAGCTCTGTGATGGTGATGATGGATCAGCTGGATCCCTGCCCACACACTGAGCACAGACACCAGCGACACCGTCTGTAAATTCATTATATCACCACGCAGGTTATGTAATTTGTAGACACATTCATGTGTTAGAGGAAGTAGAGAGAGCCACAGATCCAACAGTAAATCAGAGTTAGTCCAGTGATGGACGTCAGTGAAGGACGGTCTCAGGTGTCGTGGCTCAAGCTTTCGGCCTCCAGCCAAACACAAATCTGGGATCCAATCGTCATTCATGAAGCATCGTCCACCAGATGTCCCTGTAGTCTCTTATTCCCCTCGATCTCCTGCTCACCTGTTGAGTCTGCTTTCAGTTTCAGAGCCACCACTTTTAAACCAAACGTTCTTGTTTTTGCATCTTTACCCCTTTTGCGCGGACTTGTCATGTCAATGTGGACGTCTTCCTTCCCCGTGCTTGGCCTCCTGCTCTCCCTGCCTGGTACTACTCACCTGAACTGCAGCAAAGTTTTTAAAACGCAACCAGCAAACGACTACATTACCCAAGATGCCTGTGGTCTGAGTCTAGCTTTCCCACACCCTGCCTCTGACCTCCACGACCTTTGACCTCTGACTTTGGATTACATTGATTGTTATACACAGAGGAAGACTCGGGCTCCACAAACGTCCTCTCAGAGACGTGAAGTCGGGACAGTTTGACCTCAGCTGACCTTTTAAGACTCTTAAAGACAGAATCGAGCTGAGGCAGCAGAGCAGCTGCTCTGCCTGGAGTCGCCAGTGAGCTTCAGAAATAATTGTACATGCTCCTTTCAGAATGATTCAGATGTGATATTTAACATCTGTAGTACAAGAGATCAATCATGTAAATAGGTAATTATATAAATAAGCACACTGTGTCAGTTACATGAGTAAATGCCATTTTTGTCTTGTTTGCTTGTGCAGTGATGAGTTACTGCGAGCTGCAGGCAGTAATCAGGTGAACAGCTCCACCTGCTGTTGGATCAGGACAAATCATGTTAAGAGAAAAATCACGTTACGTAGTGAAACTTGGAAAAGGCTGTTTTTAAACTATCATTAATAATATCTGGTGCCACTTTCTGGTGTTTATACACTGACACATTAAACCATGTTCCAGTTAACCTTTGGAAAATTAACAAAAATATGATGTAAACCAGGGACCAACAGGCAGTTATACTTCTACTTTCTAGAAGTTCTTCACTCTTACCTCAGCGGTGGCTTCTTTCCACCAGCCTTCACCTCCTTCCTCCTCAACTCTCCAACATCCAGACTCTTCTCTCGGCTCAGACCTGGATCTGACAGATCTGAGGTTTTAGCGCTCCCCAGTCTTCTGTCTCCATCTTTAGACATTGAATCAAACTCAGTCTTCATATTTAGTCTCTCCTCTACTTTAGATCCTTGTTCTCCTTTAAGCCTTGAGATTTTAGAGGTTGTTAACTTTCCACTTGTGTCTATCACCTTAGGACTTTTTAAACCTGAGCTCCCCTTTGAAACAGACTCTGGCTTTGTGGTTTTAGTCACAGTTTCCTCCGTCTGAGATCTTTTCTGTAAATTTGAGCGTAAATTGTGGGACTCAGACGTTGGAGTCTTTTCTGTCCATGGCTGGACATGGTTTAACTCTGGTTCAGATTCAGCCTTCATTAGCATCTCCTCAGTTTTCCCCAGAGGGACCTGGTTCTGTTCGTTTACACCTGTTCTCTCCTCTGTCTTTGATTGGACATCAATTTTAACTTCATACTGACCAAACCCAGTTGTCAGAGCAGCCTCTTCTTGGTGGTGGGTTTCAGCAGGAGCTGAAGATGGACTCAGGTCTGGGGTTCCATGTTTTCTGAAGGAGCCAGGTGCAGATAAAACAGCAGCAGGACCAGAGCGTGCCGCCATAACACGGCTTTGAGCAGCTTTGTCGACTCGCTGAGGATCGATGGTTGGTTCTGGAGTGCTGCGTTGGTGGATGATGGTCAGCTGAGAAGATGTCATTGCAGGAAACTCACAGCGAGGACCGTGGAAACCTCGCCGGCACACGCAGCGGTTGGACTGCCGACACAAGGCTCCATTCTGGCAACGAGGAAAACATCTGGCTGCAGGAGGAGACGAAGAGAATGTGGCTTAGTACGAATAATAAAAAAAGATGGAACATCACGGTACGGACAGAAACTGAAACAAATCATCAAATCATTTAGGATTAATTAAGTGTAAAAACACTGGTTGTGCTGCATCGAGGGACATGAAAGAGCTGATAAAATATTACAAAAAATGTATATAATACATTTTTAAAACCTCTAAACTTTAGATGTCATTTAAAGACACAGATCCATCAGTTTTGGAGTTTTGGGAGAGAAATGTTGTCCCATTCTGTCCTGATACAGGATCCTAACTGATCAACTGTCCTGGGTCTTAGTTGTATTTTGTGTTTCAAGATGCA
The DNA here is from genome assembly GCA_900302695.1 of Helostoma temminkii. Lineage (NCBI taxonomy): Eukaryota > Metazoa > Chordata > Actinopteri > Anabantiformes > Helostomatidae > Helostoma > Helostoma temminkii. Next base: position 33,054 of record OMLM01011877.1, read on the forward strand.
CCAAATATGTTCAGTTGCTTAAAGGTCTGAACTGCACACGGGTTGGTTCAGCACCTGGACTCTTCTACGTCTACGCAGTGTGTAGTTTGCTAAGCGTTTATGAGATTTGCAAATCATAGTTTTTCCATATTTTACACAACGTCCCGACTTTTTTTGATCAGGGGGTGTAACTCATTCTTTTTTACCAATTACTAAAGATATTTCCTGAATCCTTAGGCTTATATGGGGTCAGAGAAGAAAAGCTACTGACAGGAACTTAGCAATAATTATGTGTAGCATAATCGTCGTCGTTGTCGTCATTTTTGTGGAGCAAAACAATAATCATTGTTGGACTAAGAGTAAACTGGATGAATCAGATTGTTTGACTTTGTCTCTGATGATTCAGAGTCTAAGAGTGACTCTTCAGAGGAGTTCACCATCTACTGCTTTAAAATGTGAAGCACAAGCTGAGGCTGCCACTCGTGCATCCATTTTGTGACCATGAGCTGAGAGGTTCAGCAGAACCAAAACAGTAAGTGGTTCTCAGAGACACAGTGACTTTGGTAGAAAATAAAAACAAATATGACTGAATATCCAGTAGAATTATGTAATTAACTTAAGAGACCTGTGGCTCAGCAGTGTTCACAGACACTGATCTACATTTTCTGGCAAAATCTGAACAAAAGCACAAAGACACAGTCTTTTATACACCTCTGGTGTGTGTTTGTGCCTTTTCTAGAGTCCCTTCTGTCAGGACAATGTGATCAGTAAAGCAGGCTGTGAGCCCAGTGGCACTTAGAGTTTAGCATATAAGAGTGTTTGAGCCTCCACAAAGGGCAAATCTGTTTAAATGCACGAGTTTCTGCAGACGTATAATCCTGACCTGAAAGAGCATTAGGACCAGAGCAGTCTTGTGTGTCAGCATAATATGATGTACTACAGAGGTGGTGCAGTAAAAAGTCAGCTTTGTCTCACAAAACTGGTCACTTTGTGTCTTAACTGTGCTCTCACCATACTAGAGAGAGCACAGTCCCCATACTAAGGTTCTGGCCCAGGCCCCCCAGACCTCTCAGACCCTTGGGTCTGTGCCTGGTGGGGCCATTTAGTAATCCATCCATGGTATTTGAGGCTGCAGCGAAGCTGTTCTGCATGTGGATCGTTTAGACTCAGCGTGGCAGCCATAAAGTGCAGAATCACTGTAGATCCTCTAAGACGCACTGATCCGCTCAGAAACGCAGCTCTGCAGATGGATCCTGCGGCGTCCACCATTATTTCACACTTTGAACTGAGTCATGAAGCGGCTGTTTTATATAGAAGTCTGTTGTGTGTGATCAAACACATCTGAGACGATTCAGCAGATGAATGTTACAGGACAGCATATGTACTTCAAAGTACAGACACAGGAGCATCCAGAGGTTCCTGAAAACCTGGAGATGATCTGAAAGTTGGATTTAGATAAAAGACGAAAGAGTAAACAGAAATCAACACGTCAGAGATAATTAACTCATGTTCAGGTGAATCAACTCAGAGGCCTGAGATCTGTGAACACTACAGTTCCCATGAGCCTCTGTGACCGTTGCTGTGTAGACGCTCCATCCTGTGGAAGTGCAGCTAAAAGTGACTCAAACATCTAAGTGAGAAACTTTCTGATTGGATGCGTTCACTAGCAGTTGTTCTTAGATTTTTATATAAATGTTCTGAATTTCTTTTGCAAGTTTAATTTTAGTTTAGTTTTATTCATGGAGTTAAAGTTCTGCTTTAACTGAGCAGCTGAAACCAGATGTTTCCGTTTTATTAAGGACTGACAGAAGTTTTCTCTTAGAGGAGCTATAACATGAGCAGCAGGAAACTCCTGCCGTTCCGGTGTTTTACTACAACTTGACAACTGTAACCTTCTATATGTGAAGTATAAAAATACAGATGTGTTTTCAGATATAAACAAACCCGTCTAGACATTTTGGAATCCTAGGTGAACTTTATTTAATGCTTTAATTCTATTTTGTTCCTTAGAGAGGAAATAAAAGCTCAGGGTTTGGTCACATAAGCATGATGCAGCACTAAGTTCACTAAAGAGACTGACTGAGACTCCAGTAGTGGAGAGTTTGACCACATCTTATAAGCAGACGTGTAGAAGAGGTCTGGGTGCCTGCCTACTATAAGAAGGACGTCCAGTAGCTTAATTATCGAGAGCTTTGACTAACACAAAATGTTTCCATGCTCAGATCAGGAAGAAGCTTCTCGTTGTTGTCTTTGCTGCACGAAAATAATCAACTGTCAACTGTGGTGCAGCCTGACAACCTGCTGGAGACATGTACAACATAAAGAACAAACAAAGAGAGCTTGACTACAGTAGTAATGTGGATATAAAAGTGATTCCAGCTTATGGATATGCACTGTGTACTCACGTTTGGTGCATCTCCTGGTTTTAGGCGCCAAAGTCCATCCGATGCAGCACTGACCTCCACATACATGGGGACTGCAGAGACACAGACTTGTTTTACCACATGAAGCTTCTCTGAACAAAAGACAACCTCTGAAGGAAATCAGTGGGTGAGCTTTTAAAGTAGAATAGTGACCACAGAAGACTTCTCCCGGCACACAGTCATCAAGTGTCAGACCAAGACAAATTCACAGCAGCGTGTAGAAGGAAGTGTTGAGATGTGTTAATCAGTCACGTTTTACATCGTTTGTAAAGCGAAGCGAAGCAGAGCAGCTTTCCTGTTTACTAAGGGGTGGAAAACACGTTGGAACGATGTTGAAACTGCTTTTATCTGGACATTTTGACAATTCAAATAAATCAGAAAACCTGTGAAGACATGAACTGGAATGTGACACACATCCTTAGATCCAACCAGTCAGAGACTCGCCCTGAAGACGCTCCTGAATCGTCTTGGCTGTTTGGTTTGGACAGTATGAGCACTTTAAATTCTGTTAGACAAAGTCCAAACAGACTGCAGCTCCAACCACTCTACCATGAAAACCTGACTGAAGAACTGTTAGAGGTGTTCGTCCTTCTCTCAAATTCTCTCTTGTCTGCAGAAGAATAAACTGTTACAGTGACTGTTGGGTTGCTGGTCTCTCCTTGACCTTACTCAGGACTCTAGAGTCCTGGTGGTTCCAAACGTCTTCCATTACAGTTTTTGAGGCCACTTTGATCCCTGGATGTCTTTGTCATTTACTTCATGTATACAGATGATTACTCGAGTAACAAACTGTGTTGTGAGTGTTTATCTTGGTCAAATTTGTGAATTTTATCGACTAGAACAATCTTTACCTACAACCAATCATTTCCTCTTTCTGTAACTTCTCAGTTTCTGTGACCTCACTATTTGATCTTACTACACAAAAAAAAAAAAGTTATTTTTTTAAAAAAGGGAAACTTGCATATCCTAGATTCATTACACAAACATTTCAAGCCGTTTTGGTTTTATTTTTTGTGGTTAGAGCTTAAAACCAAACATCCAGTATAAAGTCCAATATAAATACTGTGAATCTCTGTGTCTGACCTGACAGTTGTCCAGCGAACCATCATTGACTTCCTGCACATGGAGAGTGTGCCTCAGAAGGTCATCACTGACGAGTGCTGTACTGAAGCTTATTCCTGGAAGGTTGAGCAACAGGGACGACAATTGTCAAGCAAAGCCGATCTCAGAAGAGTTTCACAAGGAATGGAGGGAGTCAGAGCATCAGAACCACCACACACAGACCCCTTCAGGAAATGGGCTACAGCTGCTGGATTCCTGGTATCAGGCCAGTGCTGAACCAGACTCACCTAGACCATAGTGGTCCAAAAGTCTTGTTTTTATCTTTAAGTAAATTTTGCATTTCAGTTGGAAATGAAGATCCCAGAATCTGGAGGAAGAGCTGAACGAATCCAAGCTGCTTGAAGTTCAGTGTCGAGCTTCCACAGCTGGTGATGATGTGGGCTCATGTCTACTGCTGACAGGATTTATGGAGATGCTGGTCTCCTTCTCCAGCAGGACTCAGCACCAGACCACAGCCAAAATCAGAGGCTCACTTCATGAATAAAAGCATGAATGTGTTGATTGTCGAAATGCACGTGTGTATACACAGGTATGTCATTCCAGTCAGTTCGGTTTGAGACAGGTTGACTCCAGTCAAGTTTAGACAAAACTAAAAATAGAATTAAAGTAAACAGAATGAATCTGAATGAAGTTTACAGACTCAGCAAAGTGTCTGAAAAGATATTTTAGTCTATTTTTAAGAAATATGTTTTCACTTTGTCGCTATAACTCACTGCCTCAAATTGTTCCCAATTTCAAATTCAACAGTTAAATGTGCAAAATACATGTGGGTGTGAACCGTTCCTGAAGCAACTGTAGCCGACCGAGTGTGGACACAGTCTCTGCAGGGATTTAATCATTACTCACACTGTCCTGGTTGTATTGTAGCAGCAGAGAGGCCCCACTAACACACAATCACCAGGAGCTGTGTGTTTTACCATCCCCACATACACATACACACACACACACACACACACACACACACACACACACATTACTGAAGTAATATACACACAGACAGTCAGGTCTCAGGACGGGTCCAGTACATCTCCCAGTTATTATACATGTGCCCTCCAGCAGTACATGTCCATTCGCTGAGCGCCCGGTGCCAACGCATGGTTTCAGTTTATACAGCCTCCTCTCAATGGAAATGTTTTTAGTCATTTGACACTTTAGTTTAGTTTCCATCACAAAAATTGAAGTTACAGTAGGACACAGGTCCGACCATGCAGCCATGCTGTTCGTGGTTGTCCTGTATCTTTACTGTCTCTTTGAGGACACCATGTGTCTTTGTGTGTGTCTTTTCCTGGTCATTTTGATCTTTTTGTGGTTGTTGGCATCTTATTGACTGTTTTATGTCACTTTGCACGTAAAGATAAGAAGCTACCTGATCATGTGTGACCCTGAGCCTGTGCTGTGTTGGTCCTTCCAATAATCAATCCATAGCACTTATTTCACTTATATTAAACACTGATTCAGTCTGTACCTGAGACTTAACACCTGTATCCTACTTAATCTGAATTTTCCAAGACTCATCTGATCCACATTCTGGACACACTGGTTCAAATGTTATTTTGCATTTACGCAATAATAGTTCATGTTTTACATTTATGTGTTGACAGCAAACAGCAGATTGGTCCTTTAAATGTGCTACAGTTGGTTCTCAGTCTCTCTTGTCGTCCTGCTGCTTAAACTGGAAAAAACATAGATTACAGAAAAAAATTATAATAATACAGCAAAAGAAGTTAAGCATAATGGAGGCTGTGTTCACCCCAACAGCTCCTACACTCAACACTTTCAACATCAAATAAAATCTTCCCACTTTTCATGCTGTTCTCCTCAGATGATTCGCGACAAAGGGAGTGAAGCAGGCAGAGGGAAGAACAGGGATCATTCCCAGCCTCATTCCAAAAAGTTGTATATTGTAGATTTAACTAAAAGTTAAAGGACTCATTTATGGTGACCTGTGTTTTCTATACTGCCTCCTATTTAAGGGAAAATGTAAAAGCTTTGTGCTCATTGCAGCCAGAGCTCTATGTCCATCTGCCTATTACACCACAAGTTCTCCGACCATTGCAACAAGAGGTTTCCACCATCAGCCTGTCGACCTGTAGTCTCCTGGTATAACAACATGTGAACTCCACATATAGCAACAAGTTGCTCCGACTCGTTGCAACAGCGATTAGTTTCCCAGTCTTTACCACCTTTGACTAATTATGGTAGTAGAAAACAAATCTGTTATGTTTCTGTCAACATATGTCTGTACATAGTGTCAGGTCACATATCCAAATTACTGAGTGTGTCTGGAAACAAAAACCCAGAGCTCGACTCTTGTCTATGGATCCCATAAAACATCTGACGAATCAGCAGCTGTCAGATGTGTCAGACTGCAGACGCCTCAGGAATGTGTGAAATTTACTGTGTGTACATGTGGAGATAGTTTCAAACTACACTATCAATGACAGGACGTTTTGTCGAGTCCTCACACCGACGAAGTTTGAGGGTTTGGTTAATCAGGTTAAAGCTGGGGCTGGGGTTGGGTGTTTATTTGTGATGGTGAAGGATGGATTGATTAAAGGGCCGGAGGAAGCTTTGTGTCGGTGATTTGTTCTTCTAAAAGGACTCAAGTGCAAGTCTGACGGTCAAGTGATGGATGCAAAGTCAACACACACACTAACACACAACTTCCAGACCACAACGCCTAATCCTAAACCCTGTGAACTGCCTGGCCTCAGACTCTTTGTGTGTGTGTGTGTGTGTGTGTGTGTGTGTGTGTGTGTGTGTGTGTGTGTGTGTGTGTGTCTGTGTGTGTGTGT
>OMLM01011877.1:49482-66301 GCA_900302695.1 Helostoma temminkii
TATTCCCACACCGCGCATGTGCAGAAGCCTTGAGGATGTTTAATTTGTTTTTGTTTAGACTGAACCTGGATCAGTTTGAGAAGGAGGTTTCTGTGCTGGAGGGTCAGCTGGACAAGGTACAAGTACTGCAAATACTACTGTTAGTGCCGCACTCTAACTTCTACTACTACTAGTAGTACTATTGAAACAGCAAAATGTTACTTTAAATTGTGCTGATACTTGTACTACTAGCCCTACTACTACTACTACTGAAATGGTAAAATGCAACTTATATAGTTTCCCTCCTGTACACAAAGTACATACTGCAACTAATACTTCTATTACTACTACTGTGATTCTGCTGTACTACTACTGTGTTACCGTTACTTCTAATACTATTGCTTTACTACTGCTGGTACTGTAACTGTTACTACCACTACTACTATGGCCAGTAAAGCTATTACTGCTGGTACTGTACCTAATACTAGCATTAGTACTACTAAAATTCCTGATGGAGACAGAGCTGGACAAGGAAAAAATACTGGTACAAATACTACTGATACTAATACCACAGTAACTACTACTGTGACTACAGTGACACCACTGCTACTTATACTCTAACTAGTACTGTTATGGTTACTACTAACACAGCTTACCACTACTGCTATTATTAATACTAGTATTACTGCTAATACTGTTGCTGTTGTTATTACTCTTACTACTACTAGTATTACTTCAAACATACAACATACTGTGCCTTTAAACAGCTGATACTACATATGCTACTGTTACTAGTATTACTGTTGCTAAATAGTTACTGCTGATGCAGAGGATACCTGGTGCTCACCTGTGCCGGGAGCTCATCGGTCTGTGTCTCTGACCAATCAGGTGATGAAGCTGTGCGCCAAGATGGTGGAGGCGGGACAAGCGTACAGCGCAGCCAATCAGCTGTTCCTGAGCGGCCTGGCTGAGCTCTCCATGTTCCAGAAGAAGGACGGCGTCGTCACTGTATGGAGCTCCAACATGCTAATGCTAATCACATACAAGCTAGCTCCTCTGCTACCAGTGCTACTGTCACATAACCAGTTAATTAGTCACAGTAGAAATGAATAGACACATGTTCAGGTTACAGCATTTCAGGTTTCTTATGTTTGTTTTTAAGGAAGGGGACATAATTATTTATAATTTATGCTAATTACAAAATGGTTTTTTTTGTTTTATCAGATCTTTTGTAGCAAATTCAGGAGAACTGCTTTTTGTAACTATAAGAGGTATTTTCAGTTTTTTATATATATATTTAAAGTGTCTGGTAAAATAATTAGTAGCTTCAGTTTTATTTCCTTTGGTGAAAACTTATATGAGATATAGATCATGGTCTGTGTGTTAAACCTTCTGAGCAGAGTCCAAGTTTAGTTCAGGAGCTCGAACCTGACGGTGGGGAGAACAGCCGTTGTGCTTCAGGTTGTTGTGTAGAGGAGAACGTGCACACGTGTGCTGCACCATGTTTTCCTGTGGAAGGTTTCTCTCTAACATCCTGTTTCCTTCCTCTCTCAGAATTGTCTGAACCAGTTCAACCAGGGCCTGCAGGAGATGGTCAATTTTCACACTGTGAGTGCACACGCATCCTGTTTTCTCTGTGTGCTGTACGGCCCAGCCCAGTTTTTGTTTTTTGATAAAAACTTTATACACAGACTAAATCTATCAGTGGATTTTCTCTGCTCACCATCTGTCAGTTAGTTTAACTGACTGTGTCACAGAGCTCCAAAGCCGCTCCACTTCCACTGTGTGCCACCCTATTGAATTTGTGTTCAGAAGAGGAAATAAACACAGGCAGACAGAGTCAGAGGAGCCTGGTGGTGCTGAAGAATATACACTCACTGACCACTTTATTAGGCACCTGTACAATCTGATGCAGTCAAAACCAGCAGCTCTGCTGTGATTCATGCTTATATAAGTTAAAGTCAAGTTAAATTGTCAGAAAGGTGATAATTGTACTGGTGTGTTCTGGTATTACAGTGGATACAGTGGGTGGGGCACTGAAAAAAATGAAATGTAAACAACAGGCTCCACATAACTGAGTTAGTTAAAAGCAAATATTTTAAGTTGATCTATTATATGATATAATCTATTAATAGTTAGATCAGCCTAACATAATTAGGTCAACAGTAAGAATTTAACTGAGTGCAACTATTAGATCACATTAAAATCTTTTTATCAACCGACATAACTTTGGCCACACTGTCTGTAGAAATCAGAGGGACAAAACCTTCTCCACCACTCCTCATTTTATAGAGGGTTTACAGCTCATTCATGCAGTGGCCTGTGGGTAAACTACAGTGTCCGTATTCTTCATTATGAAGGAAGAGGTGTCACCTGGTGCAGTGGTTTGAATAACTGATGTGTTTTTAGTGGAGCTCAGTGGCACAGACAGATAAACTAAACAAACTGACACAGTTATTGTAGGCTTAGTTCTCTTCAGTGGATTTGTTGATTTAAAGTAATTTATAGTTGTAGAGTTAAATACATTTGGGTTAGTTAGTAAAAACGTTTCATTCTGGTCAGTACTGGGTTTTATGGCTGGATGAAGGGGTCTTGTCAGGAGCCTTTCCCTTAAACAGAATCTGGGTTTAGAACCTGATCTCTGACTAAAACTAGAATGTCATACTTGTGAGCCAGTTTGGCTTCTGGCTGACTCCAGGTCAGTGCCGCTCCAAAAGAACTTGCAGTCACGTGTTTATCTGCCTGTGTTTTGTCCTCAGATGTTGTTGGATCAGACTCAAAGAGCCATCGGCCAGCAGCTGACCAACCTCTGCACACAGTAAGTCTAAGGACTGATTTACTGAAACACGTACAAACCTGATATCACCTGCAAGAAACGGCACAAACTGATCTGCTGACTGAGGACTGAGACTTTCAGAAGAGCAGAGTAGCACATGTGTGTCGGTGCAGTTTTACAGCTGTTGGCTGATTTGGGTCCAGACACAAGCCACGCGGTGTATCTCTGCATGTGTCTCTTCCTACATCGTACTGTAGCTGCTGCTGCTTCCATCTCACAAAGCAGGTTTTCATGTGTGTTGTTCTGAAATCCTCGTCAAAGTGATTAGAAGCCTTTCCCACTACACCTTTAAGTCTCCATGATCACTAACACATGTACAGGTTTTTTAAGATTTCACACACAGTTTAGCGCTTGCTCTTTGTGGTCCTAAGAAATCAGCCTCCAAGTGACTAAGAAAATATTTACTTACTTTCTTTACTCTTTGAGATGTAGAAAGTGACATTTGCTTTAAAGAACAAACATATTTCATAAAAGCTGGAAAATCCCACAGTTCCCATCAGAGTAAAACGTATCAGGTATCAAGGCACACCAGCGGAGTGATCTTCAATCTTCTTCTGTTTAACTTTCATGTCTCACTGCATCTTTTCTGTTCGTACGAGCGTCTGAGGATTGGTAGTTTTTCTAAAAGGAAAAACTGTAGCATTACAAAGTGCTTTACACCTCAGACACTCTCTGATGAATCGCAGACTTGGGGATGGCAGTAATGATGGTAACAATGCCGTTTGTGTCTCTGAGGTTCCTTCCCCAGCTGGCAGAGACCAGGAGGGAGTTTGTTCGGATCGGGGAGGATCTGGAGACGGCGGCGGTGAAAAACGCTCAGGTGTCTCGACACAAAGCTGCAGACGGTGAGCGAGCGAGTCACCTGCTGCTCGCCACACGTAAATGCTACCAGCACTTTGCCCTGGACTACTGTTTGCAGGTATGCATGCCCTGGTCAACATTGGCAGCACACCTAAGACACGTGGGAGGTGTGTTCAACATTTCAATTAACATGTTTGAATAAAAGTTTGCTTTGTTTTTTCAGCTCAACACCTTCAAGACTCAGCAGAAGATTGACATCCTAAACTCAGTGAGTTGAACTACTATAATAAATAATAACATCAATGGGTATGAAATAATAGAATAGATAGTTCAGTACAGTGATGAGGACATAGAAGAAGCAAGAATGTATGTGTGAAAACAGGGTTAATAAAAAGTCCTAGACCAACAGGTCTGAAGAAGCCTTGAAAGGTCTTAAATAAGAAATTAAGATGAATTGTTTTAACATTAATCTGTCCTGTGTCTGAAATCGCTCCCTGTTTATTGTGTAGTGAACCACATTTTGTAGAGGTGTTTGAATGTTAGTGTGTACCTGTTCACCGTGCGCATGAAGCTTTCACGGGGTGATGGAAAAGGCAGTGAGAGATAAGAAACTTGCTGTGATGGCACAATATAAGAGTAGCAAGTGTCTGAAATCTCAATGTGCTGCATGTAGCTTATACTGGGAGCAGTGCCAGAGTGAACAGGGAGTGATTTCACACACAGACGATGTTTAATCTTGGGATTTAGTGTTTCCTATTAATGTTAATTCCTATTAATTTGATGCTCAATCATAACTGCTGCTGCTATGCAGCTGATGGTATACAACATATTTAATTTTTACTGTGTATACTGAGCATCAAACATTTCTTTGTGTCAGGCTTTGTGTGTAAAACACAAAAGGCCCAGAACACAGAAGCCTGGTGCTAGAGGGATTTTAATATAAAACAACCAAACAGAACATCTCTCATTCCAGAGGAGAAACCACACAGAGACATCTAGAGACACGACGAGAGGCTACACTAGACATGGTGCTAAACACATGGTGCTGATCACAGTGAAAACCTGATCATGGAGCATACAACAGACAAACTGACAGCAAACCATTCATACAACACTACAGTTCATTTACTTTCAAAAGAGACCAGTCCAGGGCAAGAGAGGCAGGAAACCAGTGTGAAAGGGTGAGTGAGGAGTGAGTCTTTATAGTGCAGCAGAGGACAAGAACAGGGGGAAACACCAGAAAAACAAAATGAAACAGACACAGATCCTGATCCTCTGGCAGGCCTGTGGCGGTCCGTTAGGTTCCCCTGCTCCTGGTCAGTTGTTGCAGGGCTGATGTGTGTGTCTCTGTCTGTTGGCAGGTGTTCTCCTTCGTCCACGCTCAGTTCACCTTCTTCCACCAAGGCTTTGACCTGGTCAGAGACCTGGAGCCCACAATGAAGACCATGGCAGCGCAGGTCCAGACCTCTGAGCTCTGTCTCTCAGTTAATGGTGTCTGCTTCACTTCGCTGTGGTATAACCTCACTGTCTGCTTGTCCTTGTGTCTGGTCCACAGCTGTCCCAGCTGTCAACAGAGTGTGCAGCTAAAAGAAAAGACCTGGAGAACACACACCTGCTGGTCCAGCAGCGAGTAAGGATTCCTCAGCCGTTCACTGTTTCCCTCATCGCCTCTGTCACAAAGAACATAATCAGAAACATCAGCTAGTAAAGCAGAACAAACTCTACATAATTCTTATGTGTAGGAGTCAGATCTTTAGGTACTTTAGTGGAGTAGCTGTCACAGCAGGAACTATCCTGCAGGAGACCATCTGCCTCCCACCCCATGTATCTGTTAAAACTCTGAGCCTGGTTCTGCTGGAGGTTTCTTCCATTAAAGGGAGTTTTCCCTCTCCACTGTCTCCCAGTGCTGCTCAGGGGATTTGTGGGTTTTCTATATATTTCTATATAGTTGTATTGTTAAATTCTGTAAGGTCTTAAACTCAGATTGTAAAGTTTGAATTGAATAAATTCCTAAAGCTACATCTAACACACTAAACTCTGTACGTGTTTATGTTCAGGATGCTTCAGGTGAGCCGATGGTCAGCCCGTGTCCTAGGAATGAAGACATCATCCAGGGTTACCTGTTTAAGCGCTCCAGGAGGAAATCCAAAACCTGGAAAAGGTCTTCTGGTTTCTACCACTGACTGTATTTCATCTGTGTGTGTGTCTGCTCGTATGATAATGACAGTGCCATAAACCTGTAAATGATAAAATGTGTTAGATCACATATTAAACTGCTTTATTTTACTACATGAACTGTTTCAGATGCTGGTTTTCCATCAGAGACAACCAGCTCATTTACAGAAAATCGCACAAGGTAAGAGCGAACCTTTAGTTCAGCCGATCACGTTATTGTGACGTTAAAAATAATTGTTGATAACTTGTGTTCATGTTGCAGGAGGACCCCGTGGTTCTGTTTGAGGATCTCAGGCTGTGTGCCGTCAAATCTCTGGAGCACATCGACCGACGTTTCTGCTTCGAGCTGCTCTCTGTCCAGAAGTAATACTGTCACACAGTTTCTGTAATATAATGAAAGTCTTCAAACGCTCATGACCTGCAGTTTGTTCTCCATTAAATTAGGAAGTTAAAGAAGAGATAACATCATCACAGAGTTACTGGAATTATACATGAAACTACACAACATCTTCACTTACAATGGCAGCGTTTCCCCTAGGGCTGGTTTCTGTCCTGTGATCAAACACACGTTCGGCACCAGAACAGATTTTAGGTCGGAATAAACATTTCTAACAGTGAAATGTTATGTTGTAAACATGAAAGAGCAGACTGGTTTTACTGGTTTTAAAAAAGATAATACACGAACCTAGTATGCATGACAGGAATGACTTGTGTGTTGATACAGATACTGTACTAAAGTTATGGTATCGTGACTCCACAGTTTGTTGTTTTCTATATCTGTCTAATCAGTAAATTCCATCTACAGACTGAAACACTTCCCGATTGCCCGACTGTCTGTGGCTCTCAGCTCCAAGCCCACTGGTTTAAAACAGCTTTGTTTTTCTGTCAGGTGCTGTGCTCTGCAGGCCGACTCGGAGCAGTTGAAGCAGGCCTGGCTCAGCGCTCTGCAGGGCAGCATCGACCTCGCCTACAGAGAGAAAACTGACGCTCCGCCCACACAGGCAGGTTCACCTCAACTGTGACAATAAGATTCAATAAAACGTTTAGCATCAGCCTGCGCTGGATTGGCAGGTGACACTTAACTAAATAATGTACTTATTTTAAAGTAAGCTGAATTAGCTTAGCATTGGGCTATAGTCAGTTAGCTTAGCTTAGCTTAGCTTTAAATCCAACACCATTGTGTAGCTTTGTGGCTAAGTTAAGCTAACTATCCCAAAGATGCTGCTCAGTGTCAACCAGTCGTTTCAGCTTGTTTCAGATGAAGCCGTTCAGGTGAGGTAGAAACATAAAACCAGTCCAGGCGCCACAGAACAGCAGCTTTGGGAGAACTACGACCTGGACGACTGAGACCATCACAGACATTTAGCTACTGACTGACTGCAGTGTCACATCTACTGTGGGTCAGTCACAGACTGTTTCCCTGTTGAACTTCTGCTTTATATCCTGCCTGTATATCTGTCATAGCCTAAAGAGCCCACCCCTGTCCTGTGTGGTGGGGACAGCTCGCCGGGCCCCCCCGCTCACAGGCCGCCAGCCCTGGTCGTGGCCCTCAGTGGCCCCGGGAACCAGCAGTGCTGCGACTGCGGGGAGGAGGAACCTCGTTGGGCCTCCATCAACCTAGGAGTCACCATGTGCATTGAGTGCTCTGGCATACACAGGTGAGAACAGTGGGAGGGCACAGACAACACCTGAGACACTGGAGGTTACAGATTGGACACAGATTAGTTCTGTGAGGTTAAAGTGTCTCTGTAAGGATAGAGGTACTAGATGGACGTATATACAATACGACAAAAGACATTTTATGTTCTCCTGCCTTTTTTCTGCTATATTGTATTTTCATTCAGACATTTATAATCTTTTTTGTCTGTGAAGTTAATTTTTTGGGAAAGTGCTACATAAATTAAATTTTTACTTTCTTCCTCATATTTCTAGGAGTCTGGGAGTTCACCTGTCCAAAGTGCGATCTCTCACTCTGGACTCGTGGGAGGCCGAGCAGCTGAAGGTAAAACAAACACCACTCAGGAGTCAGGACTCCACAACTATGGGTCTGAACTTGGTGTACTCTATTCTGCCAAACAAAGGTTGACTGAAACCTCTGCTGGTTGTTCTGTTGTAGCTGCTGTGCGTTCTGGGAAATAATGTAATGAACCAAATCTATGAGGCACGATGTTCAGAGGAAGGACGAGTCAAGCCCAGGCCTAACAGCCTGCGGTAAAAACCCCTCTTTTCCACTGTTTGTATTTTACAACTGAAAATTAAATCAGTAAATCAACAATAAACCGTGTTAAGGCACAATCTGGTCATACTTCCTTTCAACACTCTGATGTGAAGCATCTTGTTTTTGTGCCTTTCAGAGCAGAGAAGGAGACGTGGATCAGGGAGAAATATGTAGAGAAGAGATTTGTCCAGAACGGCAGCTCAGGTGGAGATGGTAAGTCCAACAGTCAATTACTTGAAGCCTCCTTCAGAAATCTACCTGAAAAAACTAATAAGGGCTGGATGAGTGTGAACAACAGCAGTTTCATGCATTTACCTTTGATCTCAAATGTTACGATCAATTTAAAGCGTCTCTTTTTGTTTCAGAGCATCATAAGGATGACGCCGGGCTGCGTCTGTATCGGGCTTCGTTGGCAGGAGATCTGGTTGCCATGGCGGCAGCGTTGGCTGAGGGGGCGGAGGTCAATGGGAGCGTTGTAGAGGAGGAGGGACGGACGGCGCTGATTGGAGCTGCTGTTGGGGTGATAAGACCTTTTAAAAACACAAATGATGCCATAATAATAATAATAATAATAATACTTATACAACAGTTAGTTCAACAAAGCAGTTTGATTGGACCACGAGTGCTGATATAGAGTACAACAGCACCGGGACGTTTAACCGTATCACTTCGCCACACAAGTGTTGTAATAACCATTAATTAAACTAACTGTCGGACACTAGCTTAATGTTGTAGTGGGACTGACTTTCACAGTGGTGCAAGTCAGCGTCAAGTCTGACAAAGTAAAATGTAAATTTGGTCTAGTCAACCCCCAAAAAACATTAATAACTGAAATAACCAGCACCGGTCTTGGTTTTTGCACGTTGGGCTTGGTTTTTCCTCCCCATAAACAGGAATCCAAATTCACAGTGTCAATGTTCATATCAGTTATTCAGTGTGACACTCACTGACAGTGAGTCAGCAGTCAGTCAGAGCTTCACCCAGAGTCGACACTCCTGGACGTAATCCTCAGGGAAATACACAATCCACCACACGGGCTGATCCTGATGGAGGATTTTCCTGACACAGTGTCACAGACTTACGCACTGAGTACTGTAAACTTGAGTTGGTTCCCACTCTCCTTTTAAATCACAACGGACAAAGCTTTGAGTCATCCTAAAAATAGGTTTCCTTTAGGCAGGATTCACACTGTGTGGGGAAAACCAGCCGTTCTCATTAGCTGAATATGTGGCGGTTTCTACAATGCTACATCTGAAAAGATGCAGCATTAAAGATCCAGCATATTGTCAGATCAAGCTGTTAACTCATTAGATTCACACATACCACCAATAGACTTAACAGACACAGCTAAATGCCTGAATCAGTAGTGCGCGGCTGTGATGTCATCACAGCAGCAAAATCTGTGAGTAAGCAGAGGAAAAGGTCTCACCTGTACCTGTTGTGTTCAGGGGTCGCTGTTGGCCTGTGAGTTCCTGCTGTTGAACGGAGCAAACGTCAACCACCGAGACCTGAGAGGACGTGGAGCGCTGCACGCCGCAGCCACAGCTGGACACACCGGGTACGGTCATTTACAGACCTGAGCTTTCACAGCTAAACGTTTGCATCAACCCTTACCTGAGCCCTAAGATCTGAACCTGCACTAAAAGTGGCTGATTTTCATTGACTGTTGTAGACAGGTGTGTCTGCTGTTGAAGAGAAGAGCCAATCAGTACGCTGCAGATGAGAAGGGACAGGACCCATTGGCCATCGCCGTGGAAACAGCTCATGCTGACATCGTCACACTGTGAGTCACCAGCGACTATTACAGAAAATGTTCAGTGAAGGTTTTTTAGACATTCGAGTGGACGTCGGTACACAGCTGGAGTGAGGACGGGTTTATCAGTGAGACCCGGGTCGGGTTCACGGGTCCAGCCGAGAGAGGCGAGTGTGGTTTGTGGACCTCTGAACCACATTTGTGCTGTTTGCAGATGATGTGGTTCTATTGGCTTCATTAGACCAAGAGCTTCAGTAGAGACTGAGGATGGATGATGAATGCAGCAGCATTTATTAGTGCAAACACAGTGAAGGGCGTTTTCCATCTTTCTTTTCCAGTGAGCGGCTGACTGTGTTCACATGCACCTCAGTAACCAGAAGTCCTTTATATGCAGTTTAATTTTAGATATAATACAGTTTAAATATTTTAGAACAGTTCGGATTTTAGCTGTTTTCTATGTTCATGTAGCTGCAGAGTGACAGTGTGGGAGGACAGAAGCAAATGAGCGGAGGCAAACGCAGCTGATACAAAGTGAAGTGTCTAAATAAAAGAAATCTGTGGTGAAAAGTTACTTATTTTTATTTGAAGCACTTTATTGTTAGTGCCGTTAGCGTCACATTCACCAGCAGAACTGGAACTCCTGCACTCGCTGCCTTTTCAGGTACTAAACCGTCATCAGAGACTGACGCGCTGCTGTTACTCTCAGACAATGGGGGTTTGTCATTGTTGTGCGTTAGAGAAAGTATATGCGCCATACATCTTCGTATCATTATCACATAAGATTGACACTGCCAAAGGTTTGGACCTGCACAGAAATGATTGTGTTTCTGAATGAACATCTGATTTTATAACATCACATTGATCAGAAATACAGTGCAGACACTGTTGATTTAGTAAATGACTATTGTAGCTGGAAACAGCTGTTTTTAGAGGAACGTTTCCATAAACATACAGAGGACTATAATCAGCAAACAGCAGTACTGTCTCCAACAGCACCTTTATACTGCTAATGCAGTTTATTCATTTATAAGGAGACTGATGATTAGAAAAACCTTTTGCAGTGATGCTAACACAGCTAAATACATGGAAACATGCTCATTCCTGTGTGTGTCCAGACTTCTGACACCAGTATCAGTGTACACCAGTATCAGTGTACACCAGTATCATCGTGTCACCTCTAATCACCAGTGACTGTTCATGTTTCAGGCTGCGGATGGCCAGGATGAATGAAGAGATGAGAGATTCAGAGGGAGTGTTTGGAGCCATGGGTAAGACTGAAACATCCGCACTGAACTTTAATTTGACCTCTGACCTTTCACACTCACTGTAAATACACCGTAACTCCTCAGGAGACGACGAGACGTTTCAGGACATCTTCCGTGACTTCAGCGATATGGCCTCACACGACCCAGAGAAACTCAGCAGGCGGCAGTTCAGCCGAGGAGGAGAGGAGGAAGGGGAGGAGGGAGGAGGGCAGATGACCAACAGCCAGCACAGCATTGAAAAGATGTCACAGTGACAGAAACTGAGGCTCCACGTTTAGAGGAGTCGAATGTAGGTTCACGTTTTCTTTACAATGACTGTAAGTACACATAATGTACAGTAGTCTGTGTACAGTTACTGTGGTTTAAAAAGATGTTAACAGTGTTTATAAGATGTGTAGGAGGAGTCATGTCTGCAGCTAACTTTTATTTTCATCAAGTCTGTGGAGTTTCTTTAATTTATAAATTAATAGTTTTGTCAGAAAACAGATAAACTATTTTCATTTTAATGGAAACTTGTCGTTTCGTCCAACAAACTGTGCAGAATCCACAAATCAGCACCACTTGGAAAATAAAGTGTTTACATTAGAGAGGTTATTAGCATGGGCAGGCGAGTCATAACATGTTAAACTAGTTGTACTGTTATAACTGGCTTATAGGTGGACAATAAGTGACTTATTTTTACATTAGTTAAGTCATCCACACATTGAGCAACTTAACAGTCAATTAAGAAAAGATAAAAAGAATTCTGGTTTTCATATTAAACTATCTCTCGTGGCAATAAAATAAGACTTGATCCTGTAGAAAAATTACTTTCAGTTTCATTTAATTCTCAGAATATGTGATTAATTTAGTTCAATAATTGATTAATTGTTCTTCTTGGAGGAACATTTGTCTTCAACTTTGTATTCACACAGTGGAAATCAGAAGGAGGGCCAAGCACTTCAGGCAACACTGTCTCCTACAAATTCCGTTCCGCATGAACAATACGAGGGTTAGAGACAGATCACGTTTGTGAAAAATGTAACAGATCACTTCACACACAACGTCTGCATAAAAACACAGTCTTTCCTTGACCCTAACCCAGTGCTTTGAGTGTCTGAACCCAACCATTAAACATGTTAGTAAAGCTGGAGTCATATATCAGCGTGCTGAACCGCGAGTTCGGATATTTTAGCAGAAGAGTAAACAGATGTCATGGATCCGATAAATTGGCAAAACAAAAATACTTTGCCTGTGGTCATTTAATTGATATGTTAAGTGTCAACGTGTTTGTAACTTGTCATTTACATTAATTATGAACATAGGGTCGTTATATTGACAGAAAACTAAATGTGGTTGTAATTAGTGATTGCAGTTAAGTTGTTTAGGAACATAATTTTTAGCAGACAGTGTTGCTTCATTCAACAAGCAGTTGCAGACAGTCTGAGACTGATCCAAGCAAAAAGACACTGAAGTAAAATAAGTGCAGCCAGTAAAATAGTTTGAGAATAATATGAATGAACTGTTTACTGCAGCAGTGTGGTTCCTCAGACCAGCATCATCACCAGTGTTACACTGAACGGAGCATCTCCTCCTCACGTTGCTGCTGTTTATGCTCCATGTTTGAATCACATCTGATTTGTTGCTGGACTTTTTCCACAACTCTTCCTCAGACTCCTCCTCAGTGTGCATTTTCATACATGTCCTCATTCAACTACACCATCATATGATTGATTTTTATAAAGGGAAAGAATCAGCACTGCTGTATAATGATGGGACCTTGGAGTCGCAGCAGACAAACAGCCTGAGACAAGTTTTACAGTTTGTTACAAGACACAGATGAGCTCAGTAAATTATATTAGTGCCGATACACAGAAGTATCTTAGTAGTAGTTTTATGCTGTTATCATGAGATAATTTATCAAAAAGTGTGTAATGTCTCATTCTTCAAAGTGTGTGTTACTTCAGGTGGGTCATTATGATATTAGGACAGGGGCCGGGGATGTTAACATGGCATGTTCATGAAGCACTAGGCTACCACTGCTCTTCCAGAGGACATCATGCTATTTTAGGATTTAGTTGACAGTGACGCGCTCATGGTGATCAGAACTCCCCAGGAAACCTTTCCCTATGCCAGAATAGGATCAACTCTGCTGACTGATCAGAGCTGTTGTCAGTGAAGTAACAGTAAATGTTCCCCTCAGGGTGAACTGTCAGAACTGGTGGTGATCCTCATTTATTTAACAAATTATAAAAAGTAGTAACTTCAGCCTCAGCTAATGTTAGCATGCTAACACGACAGCTGCTCTGTTAGCACTGTAACTTAAAGCAGCTAATTAACAACTACCACATTTCACTTCACACTTTCCTATAGAGAATCACTGGAAAAAGATCTGCTCTAAAACAGGCATCAGCTTTTCATCAAACTTGTAAATTGACTATCAGAATTTTATTTTATCCTCACTCGCTGACTGTGTTCACATGCACTTAAAAGGTTACTTATTTTGAAGTGTGTCTCACAGATTTTATCAGAGTAGTGGCAGCGGAAAAGCTGAATAGAAACCTGGTTATGTGTGCATGTGACAGAGAAATCAGTGTTTTCCACGAGAAATCAGATTTCTCTGATCCCAACCATTAAAATGTAATCGCACTGACAGTTGTGGGAAGCCACAAAGCTAGAGCAAGGGGAATAGGGAACATGCTCTGTGGAGGTAAAAAGGTGCAGAAGTGCTGAACTAGAGTCCAAAACTATTAGCAACAGTCTTTGTAGGAATGACATGGCGTGACATTTGGAACTACACCAAGTGGACAAAAGTATTCGGCCTCCTGACCACTACACCTCAAATATTTTAATATAGAGTTGTTCCCCCTTTCGCAGCTCCAACAGCTTCCACTCTTCTCAAAAGGCTTTCCACAAGATTTTGGTGTGTTTCTATGGGAGGTCATTCATTGATGTTGGACCAGAAGGTCTGACTTGCAGTCTCAGGTTCTGCTCCTCCCAGAGGTGCTCGATGGCGTTGAGGCTCTGTGGGGACAGTCAAGTTAAAGTTAGTCCTTGCTTTGTGCACTGGGCACAGTCATATTAAGATGAAAAGGACCTTCCCTAAACTGCTGTCACAATTTGGAAGCATAGCATTGTCCAAATGTCTTGGTGTGCTGAAGCATTTAAATTGTCTTTCGCTGGAGATAAGGGGCCTAGTCCAAACCCTGAAAAACAGCCCTGTATCATCATCCCTCCAGGTGTGGCCAAGTACCTTTGTTTTTTCTTGGTTTTGTTTTGTGTGTTTTAGTTTTGGTCTTACGGCTTATCCTGTGGTTGTGCTCCCAAACATGGAGCATGGTTCACATATCGGTGTGGCATAGGGCTTGAGCCCAGGACTCAGTACACTGGATTGTTGGGTAAAGGGGCAACCACACTACCAATTTTTTCACTAGCGTCCCCAGTCCCACCTTTGTCCATCTAGTGTTTATAAAGTCTTCATGGTCAAACATTGTTTCTGCTGTTACCTGGTGTCCAGTTCTTTGTTACAGCTTTAGTGTGACAGAATCTGAGTCCTGCACCGTCTGACTTATATTTTACAGATTTAAGTTTTACCACATTTTCTTCAGTTTTGACTAAGTAAACCACTGTGTCTAGAAAGGGGTTCAACCTGTAGCTGCTGGATTTAAAATGAATTAAATGTCAGAGGCTGAATTCAGAAGCTTTTTCAGTTGTACAGTTATTAGTACTAATGCCTGTTTTCTTTTTCTGTGTTTTTAATAAACATTTCATTATCATGTCATTTTACTTGACTGTGTACTGACTGTGTGCACTGGCTGATGTGGTTGAGAACAATGTCACAGCCTTGTAAAGCAGAGGTTCTGAAAGTAGCACTGCTCTGCTTGTTTTCCACCTATTGCTGATTACCTGGATCAGGTGTGTTCAGTCAGTCAGAAGCTGGAGGGTTGATGGTGCACACTTGAAGTATTAATTTTGATTTATGTTCTGCTGATTTAATTTCCTGTCCTCACACAGAGATAGCTGGAAAACAAACAGGGCAGTGGTACAGTACTTACAGACTGACTGTGAGGAGAACCTCTGTGTTAAAGGATAAAGCAGGTGATTTTCTGTATTTTTATCACTGTCAACACATCCTGTAATAGCCTAGAACCAACAATGACCCACTGTGACACTGTGAGTCGGGTTTTGCTTTTTTGGTGAAAATTCATCAAGACAGAGACAAAGTGATAATTTAAATGAACAAAAATACTACAGTCACATTTGTGTGGATTTTTGTGGTAATCCTGTGGACACAGTGTGTATGAGATCTGTGTGCAGTTATCCACCCTTGCAGAGATGTGTGTATTTGACAACTGGTGGAAAGAGAAGGAAAATGGTGCATTCTACTTTTGTCTCCACAGAACATGTCAGTGCTGCACTCTCATAAACACACACATTACAAACAAACAATTTAAAGATTTGTAGAAGGTTCAGTTGTATAAATTAGACAGCTGTATTTCCAATGGACGGTCTAGACAGCTCAATGGTCATGAATAATGCAAAGTCTTGTAAATAAGAACTGTTTGGAATTATGGATTTAGACTCAACAACTTTCCAGTGTTGAAGGAATGTAAAACTGTTTAAGATGGGATAAGGCATGTTCATAGTGGAAAATAGGCACTGGCTCATTAACAGGTATCTAGCAATTCAATTCAACTTTATTTATATAGCGCCAAATCACAACAAAAGTCATCTCAAGGCACTTTACAATGTAAGGTTTAAGACCTTACAATACAACTAAATAATAAGGAAAACCCAACAAATCCCCCTTTGAGCAGCACTAGGCAACAGTGGAGAGGAAAAACTCCTTTTTAAGAAAGGAAGAAACCTCCAGCAGAACCAGGCTCAAGGTGTATGAGTGGATGGAGAAAGCAGGAGGCCTTTCAAATAAAACACCATTGTAACTATACAATTTGTATGATTTCTTAATTACAATAACAATAATAACCTTTAAATACAGTGCTTTTTCATAAACTTAAGTATAAAACAGTAATTAAAAAAATAATAAATGCATCAACCATAAGACAACAGCAAATGTGAAATAAAAGTGACTTACATCCTATTATTCCTAAAGAAAAGTATGCTTATAAGAAAGGGTTTTTTTTAAGTATAGCGATCTTACCATAAACTTGTGCTACAAAGTGATAAACGTGTAAAACAATAAGTAAAATTGAGCGCGAAAGTTTAAATTTTAAAATAAAAACACAGAGGGTCAAGCTCCGTAAAGATTGCGAAAACAGACCCTCACGTCCGCGACGACACCCTCCATCTATACGCAGACATGCACGTGCATCTACACTAGAGATCAAAATTAGAGAACAGTTTATAAACAATTGAACAATTCTGAAAAAATTTCATCTTCACTGCTCAATAGTTGAAGGAGTTTTTGTCCTGTCTATACCGTGCTACCAGAACACCTTTTCCACAAAATAACTAAGGCATTTCAACAAAAAAACATTATTTTGCAGAAAACACACTGATCAAAATTAGAGAACACTTTCAGATACCTCCTAGTTATTGGCGTTAATGTGGCACCTGGTGCTAATTTCCTTGATTATCTGTCAACCCCTATTTAACTGGCAGCCTACCTTCCAGTTTCACTGACTCTGCAAGATGGTGGGCCGTTCTAAAGTGACTGAAAGCCTTCGGCAGCAGGTTGTCCAGATGAAGGCCAAAGGGATGACTCTATCAGCCATAGCAAGACAAGTTGGTCGTTCCAAATCTGTGATTTCAAGAATATTGAATCTTTACAACATCACAAACTCATTCAAGTC
>OMLM01011878.1:0-45877 GCA_900302695.1 Helostoma temminkii
TTTTTTTAAAAAAACACCTCAATTGTTATAATTAATAATAGTTTTTAAAAATAGTTGTATTTCTGTCTTGTCAGCTTTATATATATAGATCATGAATTAACAGAATACCATTGAGTTTTTAGCTTTAGCTGTGGAATTATTCTCCAATTACAAGTATAGCTGTGTCATCATGGTGATAAATACGATTTTAATGATCTGTGCACGCTAACATTTAAAAGCAAAAACATAAAACAGTCTGTACATAAGCATGGTTTAAATTATAAAATAATTAAATGTATATATATATATATAGAACTCAGTCATGCAGTTAGTCAAGAAAATGCTGATGATATCTGGCATTTTAACACTAACATGTAGTTTCCACTGCTCTCGCACATGAGGGTGTTCCTGTGGTACAAAATGTTCTTGCTTCAAGTGGCAGATCTTTTTATATCATCCAACAACAACAATATATGCATCACAAAACTCCCACACTGGCCAAAATAGTTTTCTTAGAAGGTGAGGGTGGACTTATTGTTGAAAGTAAAAATCTTCAAAATTGGATTTGGATTTATTTAATAGATATTTAATAATAATGCCAACATTTTTTCAACTACCTAATATTTAATAGACAGTAAGTTCAGAATGTATTCAGACCCCTTTAAATATTTTCAAATATTGAAGGGATTGAGATCAGGGGTCTGTGCAGGCCAGTCAAGTGTATCCACACCAAACTCATCAAACCATGTCCCATAGTCCTTGCTTTCTGCACTGGGGCACAGACATGTTCGAATAGAAAAGATCCCCAAACTGTTGCCACAAAGCTGGAAGCATAAGACTGTCCAAAATGTCTTGGTATGCTGAAGCATTAAGATTACCCTTGTATCATTTGACATTGTTGATACTCACCTTGGCACCCCTTACTCCCTCCTGATGGGGCAGTCAGATGCCTCCTTCCCACCTACTGTAAATCTCATTGTACTCGTGTCACATCCAGGTTCTAGCCGAACACTCGCGGTGAGATTCTACCTTCCAAACCTTCAGTCCTGCCAGAAATGGCTCTATGGATCGAAAGGTCTGAACAGCTGTTCTTATTCTTGACCCTCAGTTAATCAGAGCACATTGGCCAATAGGACATAGTAGACAGGTGTATCATGGATGGTTGAAGAAAAGATATATACATTTACAGGTTTTTTTTTTTTTTGTTTAATCATTCTACCAATACTTCCAGACTAAACACAGAGATTTCCTAAAACTGAGTGAAAGTGACCATCCTTATCTCTAACAAACAACTGCAACAAGTCCACAGCCCTAGCCAGCAGATAAGACATAGTTATCTTTTCAGATGTCTTAATGCTTGTTACGTGTACTGGATGTATGTGTGAATTGTCTTCACCATTGAAGTGTCTTTGGTGCTGTTGCAGGAATGGTTGGGATTTGATACACGTTGACAAGACTGATCAGCCGCCTTCACTGCCCATGAATTTGCAAAATCATAACTGTCGTCTGTTAGGAATCCTGAAAACAGACACACACACACACACAGAAACACGTTGACAGATTTCTCCTTAATCTCATCCTAACATAACTGTTTTTCTAACTCCTTTATCTTGTTATCTTTTCCTGTGCTGAGTAGCTACTCTTCCTGTTGCTCACTGTCGTGAGCCTTTCATTTCCTAGATTCCAGTAATCGTAGACTCTCTCTAATTTTGCTAGTTATGTTCTCAATTATGCACATACTCCACATACGCACACAGTTGCAAAGTTCTGACTCTACCCACACACATCTACCTTCTTGAGCAGTATATTCATCAGCTGGTACAGAGTTGAAGTTGCCACAGAGGCCACAGGTGTGGTTGGCATGTTGTTTGGTCAGCATCAAGGCAATGTTGGCTGCATTATCAATGGTAACAGTGAATCCAAACTCTTCACTCCAGATCTTATAATAGCCCACCTCTGAGCCTACAAACACAGCATGGGATGCATAGGGCAGAGACAGTCTACAAAAAAGGAGACAAACATCAAACTTCTCTCAACATAAATAATGAATTGACCATTTTTGCACAATAATTTACACATAATTTAAACTCTACCTTTTTTCTCCCTGTGAGAGCACTCCATCTACAGATAGGTGCAGGTCAAAGGCATCCCCCAGAAACAGTGTGACTCCAATTCTTTTACCATTGATAAAGTCACCTGTTGATCCATAAAATTTTACTACCACAACAACTTCATCAATATATACATATATTACAGAATACACTGTACACCGAGCTACCCAGGATGTGCATTCAATGTCAATTTTAGAATTAATATCTGTTTCTTTACTGAAGTGAAAGAATGTGACTTACCCAGAAGAGTGAAGGAGCGGTGGTTGCAATCCCCAGCCAGTAGGTAACTGCAGTCGCCAGGAAACTCATATAAAACGCCATCAAACGTGTGAATGTGGTGTCGCCCAAACAGACTGCATCTTCCTGACATACCTGCCACACAAGCTGGACACACACAAAAAACACCAATATGCAACTGACTGTAGAAATAAAACTAGAGGATTTTTTTTTTACATTTTGAGTCAGTGTTACTTCTGACTGCAAAGCTCAAAAACGATTAGGACATCTTCTGAAATGAGACTCACCTATCAGATGTAGGACAAACCAAAGTTCTTGTAAATGCCTCCTCATACACTGTTGAAACATACACATAACTATACACTCCGCTGTGACCATCAGCTATGACAACATCAACATATTTATCATCTGATCATCTGATGATCATAAACATCTTCCTCTGGTTCTCTAACCTCCAGAAAGTCTTACCTCCATCGCACCAGATTTGGTTCATCCACAGATTTACAAAAAAGAGACAAACACAATCCAAAATGAGGGACTCTAAATCTTGCACATTCAGACCTAAAAATCAGGACATGATTATACAATATACTGTATGTGAGGGTCCGTGTCTATAGGCTAAACTCAGAAGAGGGTGTAACCATGCACACAGACACTCAATCACACTGGAAGCTCTATTATATAGTAAAGGACCCCTGTATCCCTGTCCAGCTATCATTGGCTTTTGAAAAGGCCCCTCCCCTCAGCAGGTTATGTCAAGCAGGGCTGAATATCATTCTGTGCACAGCTCTGCACAACTGTACAGACTAACACCATCAAACACATTCACTGGGACAATACCAGGATATGCCCACTGATCGCCTGGCTGAGTGATTAGTCTACATGCACGTATTTGTGTCAGTGCCAATCCAAACATTTCTTGTGCAAAACACACTTACTGGCGATATCTCACGCAATGACTCTGCTTTGCTGGTGCCCCATGACTAAGCTGTGCCAAAGTTACACTGCACAGAAATAAATACACGCACACACACACACACAATGGGAACATGTACAGATCAACACTCTCAGGTGCAAATTTCACAGGTCATTTGGGAAAAGATAAAGACAGTGAGAATAACACAAACATTCACAATCAGTGTTTCTGAAACAACCTTTTTTATCTGCAAAATATCTGTAGTGTGTGTCTGAATGTACTAAATATATATGCCTGTACAAGTATGCTGTATGCATACTCTTAGAGTGTGTTAGTCCTCTTCTCAGGTTTATGTGTCAAGGTATAGGAAGTTGCATTGTGATATTAAGGTTAAATATTATAATAACCATTAGAAGTTGTATTGTACTCATAGATAAGAACAAACAGTCTGCGAGAAGCAGAGTCTGTGCACATACAGTCATAAAGAAGAGATAACCAGATGTACTATAATGTGATATACAGATGTGATATTGCTGTAAGCAATCACACTGTTACTGTGATGGTGAGCCAGAATGGACCAGAGACCTCATTCCCACAAGAGATATAGTAAGCCAAAACAGTAAGTCATTATGCACAACACCAGAACTCAGAAAACACCACAACGATGAGCTGCTTGCAGAACTAACTGAAAATTCCATATTTTTGTAAAAACATTCCTGTATGCCGCTTTTAAATGTTGGTAATGCAGTAACACTCACTTTTTGTCACAGTTCATTCATTTAGTCTCTTTTTACCCATGATTCTGACTGTCTTATCATTTCAGACCTAAAAACTCTGCAGTATTCCAGACCCTTCTCCCCTTTCCTGTGCCCCACACATTGAGGGTACAGTGATATAAGAAGAAGAGCTTAAGTTTCACACAAGGTGAAATAGTGCATAAGTGTTGTTGTTGTTTTTGATTTTAGGAACATAAGTTTCAAAAGAGTTCTGTTTTCAACAGTTTTTGGAATATTTTGAGTGAGGTAGCTGAGCACGCAGACTTTGGTAGGTCAGTCCACCTTCGTGGGACAATGGTGCAGAAGAGCTTTGCCTGAGATCTTTTGCAGTTTGATGCTGAGACCACCAAGTGGCATTCACTGGCCAAGCACAGTGAGCAAGAAGGGCTGTAGATCTGGTGTCAGAGCTTTGAATCTGACACGGGCACTGGAAGCCAGTTTACTGAGATGAGCAATGGAGTGACATGTGACCAATTTGGCTGATCAAAAATAAGACGTGCTGCTGCATTTTGGATCATCTGTAGAGGCTTGATTGTACATGTTGGGAGTCCTGTTAGTAGAACGTTGCAATAGTCAAGGCAGAATATGACTAGCACCTGCACAAGGAGTAGTGTAGCATATTCTGAAAGGTAGAGTCTGATCTTTCTGATATTGTAGAGGGCATATCTGAATGCCTGAGAGATGGAGAAGATGTGATCAAAAAAGCTTAGTTGGCCATCCATGATGATACCCAAGTTTCTGGCAGACTTTATGGGGACTATCTGTGAAGATCTCAAATCCTTATCTGAAAGACCAAGTTATTCAGAGTTGCCTGCATGAGCCTTTGGAAGGTTGGTGGACCACTGCAAAGACCAAAAGAAAGAGTACTCAAATAATCATGAAGGCCGTCTTGTGCATAGCCTTCTCTAGCTCACCTTATATGAGAAGCTGTGTGATGTGTTCTCTGATCTCTTGGTACCTTGTTTGTATTTGTCTGTAAGGCAGGGTGACGGGGATATCATCAACTAGATTTATTCTGTGCTTGACATTATCAGTGTAACCTAAGTCCTCGTCCCTGCGCTCCAAGTATTCCCCAGTGTCTTCTGGTGGTGAACATAAAAAAATGCACAACTGTTTCCCACCCGGCTACATATATCACAATTTTGAAACATAAATAAAATCCTTCAAAAGATTAACGTTTTTTTTAATACTTCATCCATAAAGGGGTTAAAGACATCGTCTTTGGTCCTGAACACGGGTACAACACAGGGTTGTGTGCTCAGCCCAAGTGGTGTTCAGATAACAGGTCATTGTGGACTACAGGAGATCCAGGAAGTCGGCTCATACCCCCTCCTTATACATGACGTGGAGGTAGAGCAAGTTGAGAACATCAAGTTTCTGGGAATTCTCATCACTGCTGACCTCACACGGACGGTCTGGTTGGTCAGCTGCACAGCACAGGACAGGAAGAACCTAAATTTCGTTACGTGACCAGTGAGCGCTAATTGCATAATAACAATAATAATAAATATTCTGGTTGATGCAGGCAAACACAGATTCAACTAGCGATTAAATAAACTACAAATTGTAAAACAAGTGTTTTCAGCACCATGAGGTTGACCAGGATGTGTACGTCTGCGCTCCCTGCGCTGTCACTCCGGGAAGTACGTCGCTCTCGAGCACATGCTCGTTCACCGTGTTCATTCATGTACGGTTTATTCAAACCGTGAACGCGCTTCCCTTACTCTGAGAGAATTACGTCATCACACGGTCCGGGGTGCTGCAGGAAGTTGAAACCCGAACGGCCACAGGCGGAATGTGGCTCATTGCGTTGTTACATGCACAGAAACACTGTCAGGTCCTGTGTCAGCGGGTTATGGGCTGCAGATTAAAAAGGTCTATGATCCTTTAGGAGTTGTGATGTTCAAAACAGGCAATTTGAAAAATTATCGGTCTATTAATTATGAAGACGCTGGGTACCTAATTGAACTGTGCTATCAGGCGATATTTAGAAATAAACTGAAGTTAAATAAAACTTAAACATGCATTGCGGGTGTCACAAACGCTGTCGCAAGCCGCGTTTGAGACTATGAAGACGATTTCTGTAATGAAAACGCTCTGAAAATTCCAAGAATATCAACACGACTAAAGAGTCTGCTGGAAAAAAAAGTGTATAAATGCTCGAGTTTTTAAATGACTTTAGAGTTATTTAAAAACCAACAGAATTGATGGAAGAGACGAAGAAAGAAGGCAGAGGATGCAGTTCTGCCCTTGCAGCGTGTTATCTGTGGGGGCGGACCACTACGTGCGCACAGCACGACGCGCGTTTCCTTGCCACAGCGCGTCGAATCCTTCTGTCCGTCGCTTCGTTTCGTGGGTCTTCTGCTCTACTGTAGGTTTGCGTTGGCGATACCAGCACAAGTGTGATTCACGGCTCAAGTACCGCCATGGCTGCTCTGTCGGGAGGAGAAATGTGCGTCAAATACCTGATGTTTGCCTTCAACCTAGTGTTCTGGGTGAGTCGGAAGCCCGCAAATGTATCGTTCTCAGAAAAACTACGCGTTTTGTATGTGTTTTGTGCGTGTGTGTGTGTAAACGCGTGAGCTTCTGCGCACATGCGCATCCGTGTGTGAGCAGGTTACTATTGAATGACATTATACGGTGTCCCAGGAACAGAGTCGTGCCGAGCAGCCACAGACAGCCTGGGTTACTTCCCACAGTGTTCTGAAGTGTGAATGATATTTGGCTCAGGCCACCACTAAACACAGAGTCCTAACGCTGGTGGATACTGAGCGGGCTACAGGAATAATCCCCAGTGGCCAAGTGACCCAGTTCCACTGTGCAGACAACACTCTGGAGTTTGCGCGCACGGCATTTTAATAATTGCGATGGGGGAAGGGAAGCGATTTGTTTTGGTGGGGCATGTGACTGATATAATAATAATTAAGACTTTTGCTCCGTCACGTGATATGAAGTGTTGCGCATGTCAGACAGTCAGCCTGTGTGTTTCAGTGAATCCTGGATATCCCATTTAGGCAGTTTGTGTCTTATAGGTCTGCAGGGTGTGTCTGCTGTGTGTGTTTTGCCCTGTTATGTACGTTTCCAATTTTTGCAGCTATACATAGAACCATGATTAACATTCATTACAGTGCAAACGAGGATTTCCCACTGTGTGTGTGTGTGTGTGTGTGTGTGTGTGTGTCAGCGAGAGAGAGAGCTAAAATGTGTTTTAGTCACAATGCTTAAAGAAACCAGAAAGTGACTATCAAGTAACTGTTTCAATATTTTCTAGTCTGTTATATACTTTTATTGAGTGGGACTGTCTGCTCAAAATGTGCAAATGTTCCACATATTAGATAAAAGAAGCAGGAGCTGAAGATGACACAGATCACATGACGCACTTATCACAGCTCAGTGTGGACGCAGCTCCAGTGCCCATGTACAGTTTTGTTCTGTGTATCAACCTCACACACAAACCTTGCTTTCAATAATATTGGATTCTTACGGAGGGAATGGGAAACAGTCATATTTGTGAGCAGTTTATAAACTGCAGTCATTCAAGATTCAGGCATAAGAACAGCAAATATGCTGCTAGACAGGTTTTAAGTCAACATGCCTGAACAGAGCTCTGTGCTGTTACTTCCCAGATGATAAAATCCTGTATTTCTACCTGAACTGAATCAGCAGCAGTTACAGACAAATGGTTTACCTGCATGAAAGAGGAACAACAGGGAGGATGTAACAGGAGCAGGAATTTCCATATCATACTGAATGGTGATTAGTTCCTCAAATAAAACTGCCACTCCCTAAAGATCAGGTGACTGTATGAAGGTGTGGTATTAAAAGCCTACTCACTTTCCGCACCTTTTTGTGTACCTGACACCATTATGCTTTCGCTTCATCCTGGGATATAGTTAATTATTAAACACTTATAGTGGTGCAGCGTGTAGCCTGAATCAGCATGGCTGGTCGTGGACTCAAGATCTCAAAACATGTCATGACAATCTTCAACTTTATCTATGGGGTAGGTGTGCTTTACTCTTTACTGAATTGTATTGCAAGTATGAGAGCGCAGAGAGGCTTTGATTTCATGTTCATCTTTGTTTAATCTGTCAGTTTGTTCATAAAAAACACACAAAATGGGAAATACTGTACATACACTGGTCTGTTCCCTCCTTGAAATTATTTACAAACCTAACTGTATATACTGTACAATACTTATGCTAATAAATACATGAATATATGGAACATAGCAAAGGAAGCCTGCTTTCTGATTGTGAGACTGATTGCGCACAAGTGTAGTCACAGATTCACA
Source organism: Helostoma temminkii (assembly GCA_900302695.1). Classification (NCBI taxonomy): domain Eukaryota; kingdom Metazoa; phylum Chordata; class Actinopteri; order Anabantiformes; family Helostomatidae; genus Helostoma; species Helostoma temminkii. The sequence continues at coordinate 8,314 of OMLM01011878.1, forward strand.
AATATCATCACCTTACCAGTGTGTTTCTGCAATTTTAAGAGCAGACTGGCTGCAGTTTATCTGCGCAATCTGGTAAATGTCTATTCTGAGTGAGTACATCAGAAGCAATACAGAACAGAACACAAGACAAGAGCTATTTCCAAAAGTGTTGTTTGGTGGCAACTTCTTCAGCTGAAGAAGCCTTTTGGATGAGAGGTGAAATGTCTTCAGCAACCTCAAGCAAGGCCAGCTCCTATAAAATAGCACTTTTGAAGTACCATTACCTTATCATTACTGGATGCTTGAGAATGTCTTTAGTCACAAACCTAAAAACTAAAATAAAACATAAATGTATAGCATGACAATAAAAAATAGTGAGTAAACTTTCATTAAATGTGCAGAAATGTACACCCACTTACAAAAAACAAAACAAAAAGCAGACCTGACTGTACTGACAAGGCTTGTTAGGAGGTGCATGTGTAATCACATTACACAATATTTCACCGTGTAGGGAAAGCGTAAAATGGATTATGCTTTCTGTGTATTTGCTATGTAAACAGTGACCTTAAAATAGCCATTGTTGCACAATATAATAACATGCACAGCTAAATATAGATGGAGTCCTCAGTATTAAATACATATGCATAAGGGAATGTATGGAACGTAAAAGCATTTTCTTTCTCCTCTGGTCTTAGAGCAGGGCATGCACTCAAACACACCACACTCTGCAGTATTAAAAATTAGATTGGAAGTTGATATTACACATATCTGTTATCTGCTGTGGTTGTCTCTGGGCAATCTTTAAAATGTATCCTTAGAAAGAACTGAAAGGCTGACTATAATTTTCAGAGAGTTTGTTTGAAATGTGATGCTGAATAAGTAATGGATTGTGATGTCCCTAGATGCAAATCAACATTTATTCACTGATATACAGTGGAACATTAGGGGTTGCTGAGGAAGCAGAAAGATAATTAGACTGTAATTGGTAATTAGACATGAGGTCAGAATAAGAATTTACCCTAAGGGTGGCGATGTTGGTGACAACTTTGATGCATAAGATGATAAGGCTATGACTTTAAGGACTGCAGAAACAGATATATGAAGAAGGATCGCAGATGGGCCATTTCAAATCAGAATTCAAATGACATCTGGAAGCAGCTGAGATAAAAAGAGACACTAATGATGGCACGTCTGAACTTTTATTGAGCTAAAATTAAAATTTGTTTTTATGTTTCAGCTTGCAGGCACTTGTGTTTTCGCGATAGGCCTATGGCTAAGATTAGACCCAAAGACCAAAGGCCTGTTTGAAGGATCGGATTCGCCATTTGTGTTTTACACAGGTGAGACGCTCCGTCCATCAGCACTGAAATTCATCTTGTTCTACTCTTGTTTTGAAAAAATTTAACTGAACATATTAAGGAAAGAATCAGCATCTAAAGTGTTATTTGCGGGGAAAAAAATGTAGGCCCTTGTTTAATATATACTGTTGCTCACATATGTAAAATTAGGAAAATCTGTTATCTGTATACATTATGATGTTGACATGTATTTTTATCTGTGTGTTTTGTAATAAATGGCAGTTAACCTTAAAGCCTCTAATACCTTTGATTACTGCATGCTGTAGTTGGAGACTTTTTAAATGTATCAGTCAAATCCATTGTTAAATGTTCATTTGTATGTGATATATATTCTCGTCTGTGACATTTTGTGTGTGTGCACAGGTGTATATATCCTAATAGGAGCTGGAGCACTGATGATGGTGGTGGGTTTTCTGGGTTGTTGTGGGGCCATCCGGGAGTCTCCCTGTATGCTGGGACTGGTTTGTACCACTTCTTGTTCTTTATTATCTTCCTTTTTTGTCTTTTAAATGTCTTCTTACTTGTAGGAACTACATTTGAACTCTTTAAAACCTACAGTTTTCTAATGATGTCAATCAGCAGTTTTTACTGAACAGCCTCCCTCTCTGCCGGCCTGTCTGGCTCTTAATCTTCTTTGACTAAATCTCTCAGGAGGCGGAGCCTGTGTAAAGAGTTCAGCTATTCTCAAATGACCTTGCATGTGTTCACACATGCCTGCAATCCATTCAGTTTCATTTTGTTTTTCTTGGTGCAGTTCTTCTTCTTCCTGCTTATCATATTTGCCATTGAGGTTACAGCTGGAATTTGGGGATTTTCCAACCAAAGCAAGGTAACAACAAGTTAAAAGCATCGTACACAGATTTTTATTTGAGACATTTCAACAAAATCATATTAGAAGCAGTACAAGAAAAATATGCAGGGTACAAGAAAAAAGTGCTTTTTGGTGGCAAGACTAGCATAGTGTGGACAGACATCATCCTCACATACATACTCTGGAGATGATTAAATTTATAACTATTAGTCTAAAATCTTCCAGACTATGTCAGAGGTCCTCCAGAAGCCACACAGAACCAGTACAGGCTATTTGTGGGGTCCATACATTTAGTTGTCAAATAACCAAAGTCATTAGAAATCTGCCCTGATAAAAGATGTGATAGAATATCATATACAAAAAATTCCTATTGAGAGGAAAAATGACTAGACTTTCTCAGGTAATGCAACCTTTTATAAAAATATGTTCATCAGGTTTTTGAACTGATCCTGGAAAATACGACAATGAATATGAATATATGTTTCTATGGCACCCCAGTTCAGTGATCATTTTTTCCATCCATGTGCTTCATAATACTAAAAACCACAATAAATATATTAACTAAAAACTACACAAAATATCATTCAGTTTATATTTAAAAGGAAAGCATGTTGCATTTGTCTGGTATTCAGTATTTTTCCTGACTTCCTGTTGCGTTGCAGGTGGTGAATGACATCACAACATTTTACATCGAGACATACAACAACTATGAAAAAACAGGAGACGAGCGCCTCAAAGAGACACTGCTCCTGATTCAAACTGGGGTGAGACACTTCTACTTGATTTCTGATTCATTATAATTCAAACTGGTTGGACTTGACTCAGGTATTATCTAAGCATTTAGGGACATCAAGCATTTTTAAACAAGTATATGCAGTGTATTCAGCTTTTTAGTAAGACTAGTGTGACTATGATTTAAAAAAGCTTATTCAGCATATTACATTAAGAAAATTTTAACATTTTAGAAAATAAGCTTATTTACTTCAAAAACGCACCAACCAACATGAACATTGGTCATAAATGAATTGAATAAAATGAAACAAATAAATGAATAAATGACATATCATTTACCGTAACTACTATATGATCAAGAACAGTTTATCCATGTATAGTACATGTCCAGTACTTTTTTGCAGTATGTCCACTGGCAACTTTACAACTTAAACTTTGGGAAGTAAAACTTTAATGTTAAACTACTAGTGTACTACTACTACTACTACTACTACTACTACTACTTGTAGTGAGAGATGTGTGTTTCCTTCCTAAAGTCTCTTATCTAAAGTATTATTTTGCATGTCTACAGCTGAACTGTTGCGGTCCAACTGGTACTATAGTAGATTCTGCCAAAGACACCTGTCCCCGGGGAGAGCCACTTGAGGAGCTCATTACTAAGGTACAGCAACCCTGAATGTTTGTATAGACTGAATGCCAGCACAGCCGAGTAGTCACGAGACAGAGAAAAAAAAAAGTATTTCAAGATGGGAGATGAGCCACAGATCTAAAAGATGTCAGACATGCTCCATAATTATGGTCTGACAAGTGTCACAAGTTTATCAGTCTTTCCTTTGCAGCCTAACCTCCTCAGCCTCTTCGCAGTGTCACTATGGCAACAGTGGTTCACTGAAAACTGCTTGAGCTGTCAGATATGTTCACAATACCACAAGTTGTGTTCAGCACAGGTTTAGAGAAAGTTAAAAGGAATCATACCGTCTGTTCCAGAGCTGTCCTGATGCTATTGATGAGGTGTTCGACTCCAAGCTACACATCGTGGGAGGAGTGGGCATCGTCGTTGGGATTGTTATGGTAAGTTTGTGACTGCTCTAATTGAATCTCATCCGATTTCACTGTCTGCATCCAAGAACTCATTGCAGACATAAGCTAATATAAACAAACATGAGTAATGTCTACATCTCTGTCTCTTACAGATGTTTGGGATGATCTTTAGCATGCTTCTGTGCTGCGCCATAAGGAAGTCTCGCGAGGTGGTGTGACACCAACCATCACATACTGAAGTCCTCGTTGCATGATGACATTTCCAGAGTCACACAACTCTCCACTGCCAGTAGAAACACTGCTTGTTCATGGGTGATACCTAAGCTAGGCTGGGTACAGATATTTCTGATTATGATGTGTCAGTTTAACTGTACTGTCAACACTTAGGCCCACCTTCCTGGACTAGATAGATGCAACATGGTTTATTAGATCCATTTATAGAATGGGTATCATCTGTGCTTCAGTGGCAGTGTAATACAGAAATGTGTAATTTTGTGGACCTTTGATTGAAATTAGTGCTTGTAAACTGCTAATTCCCTCATATTGTTGTATACTGATCACATTTCTATAACTATCACTGGGGTCACCTACTTTTAAAGAGTCCAGGGCTAAAAGAAGGGAATCACCACATTAGCACAATACATACAATTAAAAATTTAAATTCCAATTGATTGCTAAGCTGTGAGCTACCATGAACGTGGTTCTCTCCTGCTTGGTATTAGAGCAGAATCTTGGTTCTTTCATTGTAGTGACATCAGAATTGTTCCTTTCTCTCGCCACCCTTTCTTTGCCCTACTCTAACGCCTTTTTTTCTACATTTTATAATGTTTTATTTGTAAAGTATTTCTAATCTTATATAGTTATGTATGTGTGGTTTGATGATGTATTTTATAATGTACTTCATTTTACAGGAATCAGGTTGATTTATGTCATATGCACTATGTTTCATAAAGACAAGAATTAACGAGAGCCAAATAAATCCAAATGTACTAAATCAGCTTTGATGGTATTATAATATGGCATGCAGTCACTTACACACAGTACATAAAAGCAAAGATGAAGTTACCTGTGTTTTTTCATCAGGACTATTCCCGTTAGGCCACTGAATAAGGTTCTTTATTTACGTAGCAAAACTTTCACTAACAAATCAACATGAGCATTCAAGCAACACCAGGGAAGAATGTCTGGTAAAGTAACTTCCAGGTTATTTTCCATGTATGAAGTGGAAACCATTGGTGAAACTCCCACAGCTTCCCTCGCTTTGATTTTGTGACCATCAAGAGTGACTCATGTACAGCTTGATTCAAAGCAAAAACAAAGACAAGAATAGTTTTTGTTTCTGAGTTACCCCCATTCATTTACGCAAAATTGGTGTTCAAAACTAGATGGACACAGTGATTACAGTAAACAGTCTACACTTATTTATGGCAGTGAGTACGGTTTATCTCTAATGATTCATTATTTGCTAAAAAAAAAGTGTAATTTTTTAAGTTTTTATCTGATAATGGCACAAGGAAGTGCACTTTGATTTGGTTGTTGACAGCCAGGCATTGTTCTTGAGACAACCCATCTACACTATAATGATAACACTAATTATAAAAGATGAGGGTGTAAATTTGTGAAGTGATATGTTTATGTTGTTCAGTGTACAAGCCTTTTATATAACAACCGCCATACTACCCAAGAGAAGAGAACTCCAATAAAAGAAATGTTGACAATTTATATTAACACATGGTAGTTAAAAACAAAAAATATCTAATAACTGCACATTCTTTACTACAGAGTTTCACACCAAGTCGTTCTATATTGTGCTTTTGACTGTTACTGCCAATTTTTTACATGAGCTATACAAGTCTATACATCTGTAGGATTACATATATATATATAGCTAAACTAAACAAACAAACATAAAACAGCTGCCATATGAAAAATATTGCAGAAGTCAGGTATAAAAAAGTATTCAAGTAAGTAAAAATTTCCTCCCTTTTATGATGGGATACAATACAATTTCTCAGCCTTGTCCCCTCTGACTGTCTACAAATTGTTTGCAGGTCTGTCTGGCTGTGTGTGCAAGGCAGTGTGTGTATATAGCACAGTGCCCGCCCGGAGAAGACTTGTGAGGCACTGCAAAACAGCCAAAAGAAGCTGGTATTTACAGGGGACTGATTCAAGGCCAGAGTCCAACATAAAATCTTTCAATGATCCGTCGGTCTTTCTGTTACAATGCGTGCTTACTTTACAGTCCTCCAGAGAAAAGAAACCTGAATCACAACCCAGTGTTGGGCTTGTGTTTTGTTCTTGATTGTTGACAAGTCTAGGAAAAGGGTGGGAATTATTTTGAATAAACTCCAGGATCCTGATTTGAGTGTGCAGGAAATGTTGTGGACTGTGGGAGTAAATCTTTCGTGGCACACTAAGCAAAGCTTTTGCAAAGAGCTGGGAAATTGTAGGGATATTCATATTTGTTTTTTTAGAAACTGAGAAATTGCTGGCATGTTGTAGTAGGGCATGGTGTAAGAGAAATTCAAATGCCCCACCAGCAGGTATAACGCAGCCTGGCTCTAAGACGCACTGCTGGGAAGAGGATGTCTTTTTGCACGACTGCAAACTAATTTCTGATGCTGTAGTTGCAGTTGTACCTGTGGATTCCAGTGTTGTAAGTAGCATGCGGATGGCATCTCGAAAACCACACGCATACTGGTCAGTTTGCCCTTCCCCAGGGCCACAAATGACCAGACTACAAGGCTTGACCATGGACCTTTTATCTATATCATGGAAAGCCACGTGGACATACCTGTAAAAGACAAAACAGTATTAACATCTGATTTCCATGTACAAACAAGGTACCAATTCTCAAAACCTCGTAATGTGTGTCCTTTTGTATATTGTATGTTTACAGGCAACTCCTTTAAAAAAAACATACCTATGGGCTCCCAATAGTATTGGCCGACAAAAGGTCAGAGTAGCAACGTTCGCTGGTTCAATCGTGGAGGAGTCAAACACAGGTGTAGCCCCACTTAGCCAGGAGAAGAGAGACAGCTCATCTTCACTGACACACTCCACAACAGTTATCTCTGCCTGTGTGGCTAAAGCCAGCACAGCAGCAGACTGTTTCACAGCAGACAGAAGGACTGAGACACCCAAGCGCTGCAGGTTTTCAATAACACATTCTAGTGACCTTTCTGCACAAACACTAAACTGAACAATACTTGTTTCTTTCTTTCCCAACTCAAGCACATGCCCTTCATCGAGCAGCTGTGACTGCAGGTATCCAGTAAACACTACAGCCTTAACTGGCAGGTGGTTAGTTTGAGGGCAGGGGGTAGCAAAATCTCTGTGGATGACCTGCCCCTCAATCAATCGAGAGCAGCTAATAGGAAAACCCGAAACAGGTGTATGCAGAGCAGAAAAGTTGTCATTTACAAACTGAAGTGATGAGGAAGATACATCATTTTTAAATTTCCAGTTTGTGAGCAGTTCACAGGTGAGGTTGCTTATGAAGTCACAGTGGGTGTAACCGAGACGAGTATAAAAAAATGATGCTAGCAATTTTTCAACATAGCGATAGTTTGTGTGTGCTTGCGAATGTGTTTTCCTAGTAAAATCCTCCCATGAAACACAGTATCCATAAGGGACCACTCCCATGGTGATAAGCTCATCCAGCTTTTCCAAAGCAAATACCAGCAGTTCGTCAGCCAATCGCCTGGCAGTGGCGGCCTCGGCTGCTTCCCTGGAGTTATAAGTGTGAGACACATTAGGCTCCTTGCAGGCGGTTGTATGAATCATCCGCAGTAATGACGCCAGGAGCAGGATAAAGGTCTTGGATCCATCACCTGTTACAGTGCTGTGCTTCCAGATACACTCCACCACCATCCTAACATGAAAACCACACAAAACCACCACAAAATTATTGACACCTGAGTGAGTATGATGGTGAGATAGCAAATGCTTCTGTATTACCTGGCCAGTGGATGCTCGAGTCGCAGTGCTGTGAGAATACGTATCCCACTACGGCTCAACATTGCTTCTGCAGTGTCTCGGGTGAACAGTACCTGTCCTCCATCTGGACCAAAGCTGCGAAGGACGACTGCCTCAAGTACTTCCACTGTCTGCAGGACATGCTTAAGATGAAGGTGTTTCACTGGCAGCATCCCTATACCCTAAAACCAAAGGGTTTAAAATATATATGCATATTTATTATACATTATACATTTTAACCTAACAGTTTAGTTACAATTATATATATTTTTGTATCAACTGTTACATATATGTGTGTGTGTGTGTGTGTGTTTTGCAATATGATTTTATTTAGGTGCTGTGGTGGTGTACACTAAGACTATACATTTAACTAACGCTACTGTTGTTTGTAACCTGTAACCATCATTCAGCAGTAATGTACAGACACAATAGAAACATGTATCATGATTACAACGCTGCATCACATTGTAACGCTAAGCTTTCGTGTTTTTACACATTTAAACATTGTTTGTGCGAAGTGTCTTTCTATTTTTGTCCGTGTATGTAGAGTTGCATATAAATAACTCTCGATGTGGTTTTGGCATCGAGACCATCGAGATCACATCTACAGAGTTCCCACTGTAGATGTCATGTAACTAGCTTATCTAGTTACATGACATCTACAGTGGGAACTTAGTTCACCTAGCTTAACCTAGCTCTAGTTAACTCCAACTATATCGTTAGCAGCTGCTAACGATGCGTTTAGCTAAACTATTTTACTCGTCAGCCGTTCATGTGAACGATATATATTATACAGCCTACAACTGTCTAAAATGCAGTTTCCCGTCTGTCGTAAAAGGACAAATAAATCTTTCCTTTTCAGGCACAAAATGTTCTCGTCTGATAAAACTGACCGTCCACCTAGCGCGTCTTCCTCTGTATCCTAGAGACGAGGCTTCTTCTGCGGATGTTTGGACATAACAACAGCTACTGCCACCTAGCGTCTACAGGGAAGAGTTGTTCTGCAATCCCTAACACCAAGCATTACGTGACATAGTTTACATTTTATATGAGTAACTGCGTTCTTTTCTTTTCTTTTACTCCTCAAATCCTGCGTGAAATTACTGTATATATGTCCCTCTTACATGTGTACTTTGTGACTTTATATGCACTAGTTGGCTTTAGTACATGAACTTTTTTTCCTGCGAGGATCAGCTGTGTTGCATTTAAAGAGTTAATAATAGTGCTGTAAAAAACAGGCCACATGCTTCATCACTCAGCACATGTAAGCGTGCTGTACATTCTGCTAAGGAGTATCAGTTTCCTTTTCCCCTCCCGCCCTGAGTACATTCCCTTATAATAATAACCACAAGTTATCAAGTTTCCACTTTTAATTGTGGAACTTTGTTTTTTTTCACCAACTCAACTTATTGCTGCAATGCACAACAATAAAAGTAATATATGCTAATATATTTTAAAATATTTGTGGTTTCAAGACACACAAGAATGTCTTATTCTGGACAGAGAAGCCAAATGAGGCCATCTACATCAAACTGGAATGACCCTCTATCAACAGAGGAGGTGGCCTCAGGGATAATCTATCGCCCACTTACAAAGCAGACCTTTCTTCACTCCCCAGGCGGTTACACAGTCCTTCACACTTTGACTCGGGGATCCTAACGGCACACACAAAAGCCAGGCAACAACACAAGAACTCCAAGCCAGTCCAGTTGAGATAACCATGACCTGCATGACTGAGAATCTTCACAAATATTTTATTGTTTAAAAAAATGACTGGGGGTGATGTTCTCTCTGACTGACCTGCCATCATCGAGACCATCCTCAAACTCTATTTAAAGCTTAATTTACTTAATACATAAATGTGCTTGGGTCAGCTAGCCTCTAGATTGTGTTACTAAAATAAAAAAAGCACACTTAAGTAATAATCACAAGTAATGAGCACAATCATATTTGTAAAATAGACAAATTAAATACATACATTTAAATGTATAAATTACTAATTACTAATGTCATAGAGGTTTTGTTAAGTTCCTACGTCTCCTGCACATTCTGCCACCGTCTCTTTCCCTCTTTCTATACAGTATCTCCGATTGTTCAAGGTGAATGGGGTGGGGCTGGAACTTGATCTCTGTGTTGGTGCAGAAACCACATCCTAAGTTTCTAAATTAGGCAACATCATCTATACATGGACAATTTGAGACAGTTCTGCAGCTACTGCCAGATGTACAGATGCAAGCGCACCAACACACACACACACAGAGCTGTCCACTCTGAATGTAAATGCCCTCTACTGCTGAACTCTCAGTATGCTAACGAGCCTTTAAAAAGCCATGTCACTACACTAATGAATATGCATCAGTGGCACAGGGAGGGTGAACTGTAGGGATGGGACAGAGGTTACAGGAGGTGACTCCCGTGAGACCTGAATGGACAGAAAAGAACACATTCACCCGAACATTTAACGTACGCACACGGAAGCAACACAACTAACCCTATATTGTCCTACTCTCTCTCTCTCTCTCTCTCTCTCTCGGTCCTGATTTCAAACACCTGCACCCTGTTCTTGATGTCTAAGAACTGGTGAGACAAACAAAAGGGCACCACGCTGACACTAACCTCACTGTTTTACTCCGCCTCTTTGTCTCTGTGATATTTTCTCCTTCTGCACCTCTGTATAAGGAAAAGGAGTACTTGTGAGTGTGAACGCTGCTGCTAGGACAACTCAATACAGGTATGTCTATGGTTCCATGCTTTCTTAGGTTTATTAGTCAAAACAACATTATTTATTTCCTCATGTGTGTAATCTGATAGATGCACAAAGGATTTTAAAAAATATTACTCTACAAGATATTATGTTCAGCTACAGCAACAAAATTATCATGTTTATTAATTTGTAACTGTTTGAAATCTTTTATTTAGATTATATGGTTCTTCGATGTCATGTAATAAGACTATGTGTCTTCCTTTGATATTACACTGCATATACTATACTGAACTGGTAACGTTGTAAGATCTGGCGTAGAAAGTTTTTTTCTAATTAACGTCCAAAGTTGGGGGAACCATATGGTGTAAATTCTGAATGACAGCAAATGACACTGCAGCAAAAATAAAAGGGCATCATTTACTAATATACATAAATCACTTTTAATACCACTTTATAAATAATTTTGTTTCATTTTAGCATTAAACTTTTAAACCTGTCAATTTCTCTCTAACATTTGCCCTTTCAGAATAGCGCATTGAAGTATTGCTTATTACATATTAATATAATCACTACCTGATTGTAGCCTGATCTTTTTCTACTTGCTCCTGCAGCTGTTAGTGTATCAGGGGTACATTCGGTATTTTCAGACAATGCTGGTAAATAATCCTGAAAATCCTGCTGATTCAGCCCCAGATACTCATTACCTGTAATGTCTGAAGAGTAGAAAATAACCTCAAACATTTGGTTCAAAATATTTTTCTATCTGGAAGTCAAGTGTTGGCACTAGGAGTTTTCAACCATGCAGTTTGTTAGACTGCATTAGCATGACCTTGGCAGGTGATTCTCACCTCTGGCAGCTCACTGTGGAACAGCAGAGGTCCATGCATGATGCTCCAGTTCTCCTTCCCCTTTTCCTCTCCTCCTTTCCTCTCTCCTCCATGTCAGCAGCTTTGGTAGAGACAGCGGCTTGCATATCCTGTGTTCAAGTGTTAGTGCCAGAACAGCAGAAACAGGACATTTGACACCGATGGTCATATACAGTAGTGTCCACAAGCACATTATTGCTTCAAATATATCATATTTGTTTAGGTTTCTGCCCATATGGAGAGCAAAGATGTGCCTATTTTTTGTTTTGTTCAAATGTAATATTTCTTATATTTTACAAGCTGTGGCTTTTGTTTTAGGGCTCAGCCATCTTTTTCTGTCTGCCAGTTAAACTTTGGATCTGCAGCCAATCATCAAATAATGGCTGGGAACCGCCGAGCTGCCCCGGCTGCACAGGGCACCCCAGCTACACCAACTCACCTGCCGAATGCAACACCCACAAAGGGACAAAAAAATCCAGAAGGCCACAGTCCCAACAAGTTCATGAGTGAGCTGCGTAGCATTCACAGTGAGTTATTGCAGCTTAATGTGCATTTTCACAAACCACTGGCTGGTCTCGCATTACTGTACAACTACCATATACAGGAAATAGTCAGTGTACTGTGAACCCTGTATATGCAAACAACATAACTTAGGCATAACCCTGCCGGTTGGTAAAGCATGTGAGGAATTAGTATACTAGTCAGGTGTGAAGCATTATTTCAAAATAGGTAAGATTTGTAAAAATAAAATCTTGTAGCTATGTCATATTTAAAGAACATGAATGAGATTACATTTTTGCAAACCTTTTTAAAATGACAGATTTAAGAGTTTAAATCTAGAAAACCTCAAGTCAAAGATGACATGCTGAAAATAGTTCGCTGGATGAACTGGGCAAAACAATTAATACTTAATGTAATATTATACACATACAGGTATGCATTATACATAATTACATTTTGAAAAGTATATTATCTGTTTTCTCAGTCTTTTGTCAGGAACATATGAGTGAAGGAGTAAGGGTTACACAAAAGTGAACTGTGGGGCAGTTATCTTCCTGGAGTCAGTGCATTATTGGTTTCTCTTCTCTTGTGTGTAAATTATTTCTTTTCATCATCTTTGCATATTGCTTGTAACAGTATGTGCATTTATACTGGAATAAAAAAAAATGATTTGACAATGTCATTTGATATTGGACTCGCATATTGCTTCAATGACACTTTAGAAGACGTAACACATACAACATATTGTAATCCATTAAAACATCACCACAAAATGTGACCTATAAATTACCACAGATTTGAATCAGCGCCTTTGTGGATTGTATTTCCTTGCACTGTATTGCAATTCCTGATATATCGCACTCTGTATATGAAATGTTTTCAAAAAGTGTGGGAAATGGTTTTATCTTTGCTAGTTAAGGGGAAATTGAAACATAATTTAAACTGTTTAATTTATGTGTTTATGTGGATTTACAGTGCCATCGTGGGCTGTTGCTGCTCTATGTATCATAAGTCTGTGTATGGTGTTGGCATGTGCTGTGTGTCTGTGGAAAAAGTGCCTGAAAAAGAAGGACAAGGACAAAGAAAAGGACAAGAAAAAGGGAAAAGAGAAGAGCAAGGGAGCCTTTGACACTAAAATGGATGGAGGTTACACTGAGGTAGGATAAACACAGACATTCTCCCCTTGCTGATCTATTGCCCATGCAATGTATCACAGTCGTGACATCCAGGTCACCCAGGACTAAAGCTGTCACTGTGTGTTAAGACTAATAGATGTATAATAAATCACTCATGCTGTGGTGTAGGTTTAGATACATTTTGAGGTGTCTTCAAGGATGCAAGTCACATTTAAACGCTCTTATGGCATAAAATGTGCCCTTTAAATAACAGATAAAGTTCAGGTGGCAACATTATCTTTGATAACCTGTCTCTTGCTATGTAATGCTATACAGCAAACTGTAGCAATACAGCACAAAGATCTGCTCCACCAGCACGATCGTTTTCACTGATTACTTGTAAAGCTATATTATTTTCACCAGCACTTGTGACATGTCTGTGTGTGTCTGCAGCCACTGCAAGATAAAGGTAACAAAGAAACAGAGCTGTCAGATAATGAGCCTAAGGAAGAAGAGAAGCTTGGCAGACTACATTTCACACTAGACTACAACTTCACAGATAATACGGTGAGATGTTATCCATTAGGGCGTGTATTTACACAGAACCTAAGTACAAAATGTCCAATTTTAATACATTTTCACTGTCTGTTTGGCAGATTCTTACTTTCTTTTTTCATTCATATTTAGCTCGTAGTGGGAATCTTGCAGGCAGCAGAGCTTCCTGCCATGGATGTGGGAGGGAGTTCTGACCCTTACGTTAAACTATATCTGCTCCCAGACAAAAAGAAAAAGTTTGAAACCAAAGTCCATAGGAAGACCCTTGAACCCACCTTCAATGAGACTTTCACATTTAAGGTATTATTAATGTAATTTAAAAAAAAGGAAGAATGGAAATTTTCATTCACTGCGAACACAGCGACACAAATGTCAAATATAACGTATAGTTAAATGACTGCTTCTAATTTTTTGTCACATAGGTACCATACACTGAACTGGGTGGGAAGACACTGGTGATGACTGTGTACGACTTTGACCGTTTCTCAAAACACGATGCCATAGGAGTTGTGAAGATACCGATGAGCAGTGTGGACTTCAGCCAGTCTCTGCAGGAGTGGAGAGATCTGCAGAAGGCAGAGAAGGAGGAGGTGGGGACACGCTGTGAGATGAAGTGAAGTGATAGGAAAAATGCACAAGTTTGAAATGAAAAACACATTTTGAAATAGGGTTTCACAAAACAGTTATTTACTGATAGACGTTTTCTATATGTTCGATGATGTTTCTTTGTATTTAGGGAAGAACACTGATGACAGAGTTTGTTTGGTTTGGGTAAAATCTAATACCACTGACATTTACACTTTATTCAGAAGCCAAGGATATGGCATGGTATAATTTCTAAAGCACCCCTGTCTCTGAGGAAGATTACAGCCTCCTGAGATGTTTAATCATAAGCTGTACTTCAGCTGTTGCACAATTCCCCTACAATATAAGCACTTCTTTTTCTCTCGCTTTTCTATAAGAGTGAGCGGCTTGGGGACATATGTTTGTCCTTGAGGTACGTGCCCACTGCAGGGAAGCTGACAGTGGTGATACTGGAGGCCAAAAACCTGAAGAAAATGGATGTGGGTGGATTATCAGGTAAGCAAAGCCGCAAAAGATCTGGATTCATGTGGTTAAGCTGAAGTGTCAAGTTCCTTTTATGAAAGCACTGGAGAATTTTCAATGTAAACTCCCTCAATACCGCAGTACTGTTATCATTTTAAACTATTTCAGTGATAAGTAATGTAAATATGCACCAGCACTTTATAAAGTAGCTTTTTAAATAGTTTGTCCAATTTCAAGCAGTTTTCATTTAGGGGAAACTATCAGAAGCAACTACAATAGATGCTGTGTTTCACTAATTGAGTTATTGCATCAGCGCCGTTCTGTTGGTCAGTTGCTCTGGTTTATAAAATCTTGTTCTCTCTCATAGACCCTTATGCGAAGATTCACTTAATGCAGAATGGGAAAAGACTCAAGAAAAAGAAAACAACAATAAAGAAAAACACTTTGAACCCTTACTACAATGAATCATTCAGCTTTGAAGTTCCATGTGAACAGATAGAGGTACACACATCTGTACATACACACTAACACACAAATACAGTCGGCGAGAAATTTATTTTTTGTTTTGTCTGTTTTCATTTATAGAAGGTGCAGATAGCAGTGACTGTGCTGGATTATGATAAGATTGGGAAGAATGATGCCATCGGGAAGGTGCTGCTGGGTGGTAGCAGCACTGGCACTGAACAACGCCACTGGGCTGACATGTTGGCTAACCCTCGGCGGCCGATAGCCCAGTGGCATAGCCTGCAGCCAGAGGATGAAGTCAATGCACTCATTTCCAGCAAGAAATGAAACCACAGTGGGCTTTAAAATCGTGCAGCTTTTCGCTCAACTACTTCTAATTTATAGTCCTACTGCTCCCCTCAATCCACTTAAAAACCTTTAAGCTACTTAACTGAGTAATAATATCCTGTTTTACCTTTGACACTATCTGAGTCAGTACTTCAGACTTTAGACTTCCTTATGTAATTTCCTCTTCCTGCTTCTACCTACACTGAAATAAAGTTTTAAGCAAAGATATATTACTCTGTACAGTGCTATTAAACCAAATGACATTTTTTAAATCTTTTGTACTGTACATTTTTTAATCATCTGTCCTGTGCTATTCAACACTACACGTGACATAGACATGACTAGCTAACTAGATAAGGAATTAAAAAGTCCCACAACTGTTGTCTGCTTTTATACTTACACATTTAGCATTTATTTAGCAACAAATTACAACAAAGGTCATCTTAAAGCAATTGCCAATTTTTAACTATAGAGAATTATTTAGAAAATCCAACAAGTCCCACTTGATCAAGCACAAGGCAGCAGTGGAAAGGAAAAACTCCAGCAGAACCACTGGGCAGGTTGGTAGTGCCAGTAACTATATACTGGACACATATCGCTGTGAGGCTGGGGATGCCTGCAGAAAGGTACAGAGAGATGGAGACAGAGAAGAAGAAGCACAACTATGAGGGAAAGAGACACAATGTTAACCATATGCAATTGTGGTATATAAATGTATAGTGGGGAGAGATTAGTGCACCAAATAAGGTCCCCCAACATAGCAGCATAGCTCAGAGACAGCTTGGCAGCTCTAACTACACTTTATAAAAAGAGGGAAAGTTTTAAGCCTACACTTTAAAGTAGAAAGGGTGGCCTGCCTCCCGAACCTGAACTGAGAGCTGCTTCCACAGGAGAGGAGCTTGATAGCTATAGACTGCTTTTCTCCATTTGGAACTCTAGAAACTACAAGTAGACCTGCAGTCTGAGAGCAAAGTGCGCTGGGATGATATGGTACTATGAGGTCTTTGAGATACGATGGAGCTTGGTCATTAAGTTATTTAGATGTAGAGAGAATGATTTGAAATTTTATTCTCGATTTCATAGAGAGCCAAAAGAAGAGAAGCCAATGTAGGAGAAATATGGTCTCTCTTGCTACTTCTAGTCTGAACTCTTTTTAAGGCCTTACTGGAACATCATAATAGTGATTACAGTAGTCCGGTCTAGAAGTAACAAATACATTGACTAGTCACTTTGACACAGGATGCTCCTGATTTTAGTGATATTCCTCAGGGGAAAAAAGATTGTTCTAGAGATTTATTTTATATACATGGTAAAGGAAATATCCTGGTCAAAGATAACTCAGATTCCTTGTCTTAGAGTGTAAGTTATATATTTCCATTATATTATCTTAAAACATCTCACAACAGAAACAGTACATAGAAATACTAATAATGTTAGAAACTCATTGTGGGGTTTTTTCCAGCATCATAAAGTGTCAGGATCACAAGAAATATACAGCCTTCTTTTCCTGTCTTGGTCTACAGTACAGTATTTAACAACTGAATTGTGAAAGAAAAAGTTTGCCACTAAACAGAATTCAGCAGTAATTTATTCCCGTTTTCTGAAAAAAAAAAATTACAATATTGTGTTGATTTTTAGTTTTCATGTCTAATGTGATGTTTTTTCTAAGTTTTACATTTTTTAATTACACCTGTGAATTAATGTCAGATCGGAAATGAACAAGCATCACCTCCTTTCTACTTTATTTACTTTACTTTTCTACACTTCATAACATTTTCTTCATTTACAAGGAAAAATGCAAAGTTTCTACAGTTTGAACGGCAGCAGCTACCAACAAAAGACTTCTAAAATGTCAAGTTAATATTCGGCTACATAAGGAATATTACAATAAACCGATCGTAGATTAGATAAGTCTAGATATTGTAGAAGTAATCTTGGTTAGTTAGCTACTTGTTAAAATACAACACGACCACTCAATTAGATTAGCTGGCGTTAGCTAACCGTTGCATAGCTAGCTAGCTTTAGCCATTAGCCTGTGTGCTAGCTAGCGTTACAGTTTCGTTACTGTTACTGATAATAATCAGACAATGAACTATGAAATCAGGATTCAACTTCAGCTGTTTGTTGCAAAGTTTCTGTTCGAATCAATTTCATCCCAGGCAACATTATGCTACCACCATTAGCTAAAGTTAAGATACATCAGACTCGGCTAACGTCAATGTTAGCGTCATCTCACCTCTGTATATAAGCTAAAAGATAAACATGATCGTGTTATTGTCAACTTACTACGTTCCGGGTATGTGACGCTTGCCTTTCCCGCTGATATGAAGGTTTAAATGACAAATTGAACGTTATATTGGAGTAACTTTCCTTTTTTTTAATCTTGTGGTGCACACATTAACTGCAGCTTCATGTTATTTCTTGCTGGTGTTCACTGAAGCGTTAAAAGGTTTCTGCCAAACTTACACTCAAAAGAGCAACATGCGGGTCTAAAAACAAATCCTCGGCTCTCTCTTAAGGCGTAATGGCCAGTTCACATTTCCCCCGCGTAGGTTCACCGGCAGCAGTTTGATTTCAGCCGCGTCAAATGTCCCAACAGGTCATGCGGTCACCAAGAAATTCAAGGGCAACCTTATCGGTGAGGACCTGCGTGATGGAGCGAAAGATCTGCGGGCTCTCACACAAAGTCAGAGGAGAAAAGCCACCTCTGTCTGCTGGCAGAGGATGCTGCCGTGACAGAGCTGCAGCCTTACCTGCCCACACTGGTGTAGGATACTCGTCATCCGCTCAGGGGGCAGTCGCCACCAGTGTAGTTCTTACAGGTACGACCAGGCATCGTCCCGGTGATATCAAACCTCCTAAATCTTTTCCTCCCGGCACCACTGAGATGCATCGTTAACGTGTCGGCGGGGTTTCCTTTCTGACTCTGAGATGAACTTAAAGTGGACAGTGAAACGATTTCTTCTTGTGTCGTTTTCAGTCTCCCACTTGCTGTTACTTGAGGGTAAGTCTGGTAGTTTTACTTGTCCAAAAATATAACAATTGTAATAAATGTGTTTACACAGATGTTTAATGGATTTAACAGAACAGGTGGGTATAAATAATATAAAAACTTTATATTATAGTGTCACACTTGGGGTAATACAAGTTCTTCTAGATTAGTATTGGAGCGAACTATCTCTCAGTTTAAGTTTGTGTCAGGAATAATGTGCTTTTATTAATATAAAACATTTGTTTTATAAATTGCTTTCCCTTGTATCATAATATGGTATGTGACTGCTAAATCATTACAAGTGACAAAGAGGGGAATTACCCTAAACACCTGGATCTACATATAGATATAAAGATGAGTTTGTAGTAGATAAATAACTGGTATCAGTACTGACAAGTCAATATTAATTGTATAACTTTGCTTTTTAGGAGCTCAGAGCCGACTTTCAGGGGCAGAAGGAAGACTACAGAGGTAAGTTAAAGGAAGAGATGAATGATTGTGTCGTTAAACTGGGCCAAAATATAGTTAATTTTGTGTAACACATTGTCCCAATGAATTTTTGTAGTTTTTTTATAGTGATTTCTCAATCAGTATTGTAACTTTGGTTGACAGCGATGAATAAAGTTGCACTTTCTGTTTCAGCCACTAGAGTGTGTGACAGAAACAGCATACAGTGTGTGTGTGTGCGAGCGTGTACACGCGCGCGTGTGTACATGTACTTGTGCGTGTGAGGGTTCAGTAAGGAGTAGTGTGGAGTCTGAATTCAAGTAGTGTAAAGTGCACTTAAGTCTCCCCTCTGACTGTTTCTTCCCACTAATGTGCATGTTTGTGTGTGTGTGCAGGAGAGCTAATGCACTTCGGAGGAAACGGGATCTCCTCGGGGAGGAGGTTGGTACATTACACCTAAGAGAACTAGAGGAGGTCAGGGCACCCACATGCGCACAACACCCTAAATGGGACAAAGCTGTCTTTGTAACGAATGACACGCACTCACTAACACATACACTTTCTCCCACTCAACCTGATGCAACTTTTAACTTACAACAGCAGGTACACCAATGGCACAGTACCATGTCACTGAGAATTATCTAAGGCACTGCTCTCTGTATTTATTGTTTGTAAGACATACAGACCGCTGCTGTCGGAGGGTACTCTGTCACGCAGCATTATACACAACTACACAGCCAGAGATTCCTCTTCAGGTAAATATGCTGTGTATAAAGTGATCCCAAATGCACTAACAGAAGCTTAAACCTATCATTACCCAGACAGACCGGGGTTAGTGACTTTTTTAGTTTCTTTCCCAGAATATTGTGGCTGCCTCAATGGCGGCTGGTGTCAGGAGGACGGTGTGTGTGACTGTGCTCAGTTCCAGGCACTGGGAGAGCGCTGCCAGATCAGTGAGTAACAGACACACACCTACATGTATTCCTTTGGTGTCAGATTTGTTAGGATCTCATAGCAACTGTATGGTTGACTGGCAGTCACCATTCCTGGTATGCGACACACTAGCTGCTAGTTATGCTTTTTAATAACAGTATACAGTTACACACCAAGTTATCCAAGAACGAGGGAATGTACGCAACAGACTCTCCAATCATTCAACAAACATTAATTACCAGCGCACACTCCAGTATTAATTATTACATTATATTATTACTCTCTCACACACACACATACAGCGGTAGATATAAAATTGCTTGAACTAAGGTAATAGGGTAAGTGAGTGATGGAGTTTCTGGTTTCTATATTCTGAACAGACTCCTCATATCGTACAGCAATACAATTGTAAAGATGGTTTTCATTTCAACAAATTAATTTAGTGTTGACATACATGTTGAAAACGATATGAGGGATGTGAAACTAAAATTAACATTAAAATTAACTGAAAAAAAGATGAACTAAAAGAAGATGAAGCATGTGTATTGTTATCCAAATCAAGTAAACTAAACACTCCAGCTATGATGCTGAAGATCAGGGCAACAGAGCTGGTGCTACAGAACATTCAAAAATATTTAAAAACATTTAAAATATTTTGTCCATGAAACTTTGTACTAAATCTTATACTCATAGACGCAATGTGTCATTTACAAAATGTGTTAATTTGGATTCACTCACTCACTTACTGGTAGATGTGACTCACTGTCACAGGCTCCCACTCTCTCAGATTCAGATTCAGAGACTTAGGCAGTGTCTTGGTATAACCAGCTATGGGAATTTCCTGTAACAAAAGCTTTTTAGAAAATTCTGCTACTCATTTTCCACTAATAATTTTAATGAAATAAAAGATGATGAACATTATATGGTGTATGGCTTGCCTTCACAAATTAAGCAAACTTTCTGCTGAACTTTCTGTCAAAATGTAAAACTAATCCACTTTATAATTTCAAAAATCTTGTCCGAATAAACTTTTTCCTCTCAGTACCTAACCAGGGCCAGGATAGGGATGGCATCTGCAGGTCATGGGGCCAGCACCACTATGAAACATTTGATGGAATATATTACTACTTCCCTGGAACCTGCTCTTACATTCTGGCCCAGGACTGCCATTCAGCCACACCACAGTACACAGTGTGGGTAAGAGCATACAGATTGAAATTACTCACTGAAATATTTTTACCAGTTTACATTACCTGTATTATGCACATTAATTACATACCAACTGGCAGATACTGACAGTTTCCTATAAGCTATAACTCTCGTTGGGTTAGTTTCAAATTGTCTGTGTTTTCTCAAAGTAAACTCAACTTCATATGATGCAAGGCCTTATTAAAAATAAAATGTACATTTTTATTGTCTACAAATCCCATGGGAAAAAAAACTAACTGAATTTGTCCTACCCAATAGTGTTAACTGTTTAGCCTGGTTTTAGTCTGATTTAATACATTTTTCTGAGCAATAATGTTGCCTGAAACCACTGAAGTACATAATTCAATAGCAAAACACTTTACTTCTACTAATTTATGATGATTCATTTACTTCAAATTTAAAGTTCTGAAGAACAACCACTGCTTAGTAAACTAGATCAGGTTACAGACCGGGACTAAAACAGCTTTGACTCTTTCTTTGATTCTGTTCCATTGCTTTTCTTCTTAGGTCCACAACAGCAGGGCATGTGAAGGGAGTGTGTATTCATGCCCAAGAGCTCTCAGTCTGTTTTTCCCAAATGAGGAAGAGATTCACATCTCTGGATATCATGTCCACCAGGGAGGACGCAGGTTTGTGTGTTTGTTCTGCAGAGATGAAGAATAAAATACAGATTTTAAAATTCCTTAATTAAAGCATTGTGCTCTAAAGCTGCTGTAACAGAAAGGGGACAATCAACTCCATTCACATCTAGTGTAAAGCCACTATTGAGCACTTCAAAGAGTCTGCTTTTCTTGTTCTCTCTTAATGTGCCCGTGTCTCTGAAATGCCAGGTTAAGTCTGCCGCAGACTGTAGGAGGTGTGTTTATTGAGCGACTGGCTGATTACCTGCTTGTGAAGAGTGTATTTGGCTTCTCTCTGGCTTGGGATGGAGGCTCAGGTGTCTACCTTAAGATGAGCGAAGAGCATCAGGGTGCCCCCTGTGGCCTGTGTGGGAACTTCAACCACATTGCTGGGGATGATCTCACCACTGCCCGAGGTAAAACCGGCCTGACTGGCCCCTCATCCTCTTGTTTCTTCTTTCAGCACCCACTCATCTCAGCCATTATTATTATACACTCAACACTGATTATGACCAATTATAGTAGCAGTGGGACCTGTAGAGACCAGAGTGGAAGGACAGGAGAGAAATAATTATTTGGTTTTGAATAACTGGAAGGAGCATGAATCCAGAAATATGAACTGTGGTCCTCTGCCTGCTTGAGCAGAAAGTAGTCCAATATAGTGAGGATGAGCTCAGAGAAAGAGAGTAAACAAATAGAAACGCTCTGATTGTAAAGCTGCTATGGACGAGTTTCAGAGTGATTTTACAAACACATTTTAAATTGATGTGTGTTTGATAGAGAAACAGAAATTATTGTGCCTGTGTGTTTTGTGTATGTACATGTTTTGTGGCATACATGCTTGGTATAAATACATATTGGATGTGTCTTAAATGTGTCTTTTAGGTATTCGGACAGATGAACCTGCAATGTTTGCCAACAGCTGGGCAGTGGATCTCCCTCATGAGAGAGCCTGCCCTTCAGTAGATCTTGACTTCGGTGGGCCCTGCCAGTCTGAGTCAGACATGGATGTAAGAATCTCTCTTTCTTATCAGCATTACTGTTGATATATACTCCAACTATACCACAGTGCATTAGATTCTATAGCTTAGTAGAGAATAAAACTAGCTGGATCTATTATGAAATTATATGCATTATATTATACTGTATGTATTGTCAATGTTTGCAGGATGCCATAGAAAAATGCAGTGCACTTCTGTTCTTCCCATTTCTGTCATGTCATGAAAACATTGACCCAAATCCCTTTGTAGCCAGCTGTGTGTCTGATCTTTGTGTGTAAGTAAAAACACTCACATTGCCTACTGGATACATTTATTTTACTTGATCCTTTTTTCCATGTGTTGTTCTTTCTAAATATCTATCATAAATGTTTTAATCATTAGATCTGATGATGAGGAAACATTTTGTCGAACCTTGGTTGAGTACACTCGAGCCTGTTCACATGTTGGATATCCAGTAAGGGAATGGAGGGACAGCTTTCCTTCTTGTAGTAAGTTTCTACTGCAGCTTATGACACATGGAAAATTGCAGATTAGTGGTGTAAGAAACGCTTCATCCTGCTTAATTTTGTATAGTTTTTCTTTACTCTGCTTTACTCTTGCAAAACTAGTCAATATCAACAAAAATCTAAATAGATTTCAGAGCAAATTTAATTCACAACTTGACTTTATTTAATCCAGTATGAAATGTATAAGGTTAAGTATTATTGGGTGGTATTTTGTGGTTACAAGATCTGCTCACTTAGCGGAACAAAATTGTGTGTGTTTCATACATATGCATTGTATTAGAAAATACTGACTCCATGTTTTGTAATTTGTCTTTGTTTTCTATGTAGATGATGGCTGTGAGGAAAGTTTTGTCTATAGAGACTGTATCAGCTGCTGTCCGCCCACCTGTACATTTGAGAAGGAGTGTTTGGGAACCAACTTACATTGTCTAGATGGCTGCTACTGTCCTGATGGTAGTTAAACAAAAAACAAGAAAAACCATTCATTTCTGTTAACTGTGTTAACTGTTAAGTGTGTTAACAGAAATTAATGAATTTATAATTAACTGAAATTAATAGATTTATCTGTTAATTGACCTCTTAACATGCTCATTTATTTAAATTGTTTTTCGCACAGGTCTTATCCTACAGAATGGAACATGTATTGCTGTTTCTCAGTGTCCATGTGTTTACCATGGAACGTCATATATACAGGGTCATGTGCTTCAACAGGGCTGCAGCATTTGGTGAGTGTGGCCCTGTATTCACTAGTAGTGTGTTCAATGTGCTGCTAACCTGCTGTTCTTTCTTAGTGTTTGCATGGGAGGAGTGTGGAACTGCACTGAAAACAACTGCACAGGTGCGACTACCCTTTTAAGATATAATACAAATTAAAGATGAAACACTGAATTGAGTTTCAATAACTTACCTGCTCTCTGTCTTTTCTTAGCGGAGTGTTCAGTGGTAGGGGATGTGTTTGTGACCACATTTGATGGTAGGATGTTTCTCCAGCCAGGGGCGTGTCAGTACGTCCTGGCAAAGAGCCGCACCGGCAGCAGATTCACTGTCACGCTCCAGTATACTACCTGTGCAGAGGTATTGTTTATGATGGCTATTACACACGCACACACCAACTATGCTGTATTCTCTACAGAGATGTAACTAGCCATTCTGTATGGTATGTGTGTCTACAGCAGCAAGTGTGCATTCAGTCAATGACAGTTGTGTTGGATGAAGATGTGAGTCGTCAGATCACTTTGACCAGGGAGGGGGAAGTGATAATTGGTGTCAACCCAGCACCTGTCCTGCCCTATGCTGATGGTAGGAGTCACAAATGCTTTTTATGTAATTATTAAATGCAGGATGATTACGTTGAAATAATACCTCATAATACCTGTACATGATTAAAATAAGTAATACCCTGTTTTTAGTCATTATATATTTGATAGTGGGTTTGTTTTTAAATAGATGTAGTGGAGGTGCGAAAGCTGACCTCTGTGTTTACACAAATGAGGACAAGGATTGGTCTGAGGGTGCATTTCGATGGTCGAGGGGGTCGGGTCTACCTGCACTTGGACAACCTATGGCGTGGACAGACACTTGGTCTTTGTGGAACCTTCAATGGAAATCTACGAGATGACTTCCTGTGAGAAAGTATTTTGCACTTATAAATCAATGTTGAAAATATTGCTTTTTCTTGATTGCGTGTGTTTGTGTCTGTGTAGGTCTCCAGCTGGTATGATAGAGGGCACTCCCCAGCTTCATGCGAATGCTTGGAAGGTGTCATCTGCCTGTGTAGCTCCAGTTAACCTTCCAATCATAGACCCATGTGAGATGAACCAGCATAACGGTAATAATGGATTTTGTTTTTATTTTTTGGCTATACCTCTTATTTTCAGTTAGATACTGGATATATTAACAATGTGATGATAAAGAAGGATATATTTCTGTTAGCACAATGCTAGTCAGCAGATTCCCGGGTAGCATTGTGAGTTGCATGTCAAATGTCATGTGTTTTTGTGTCTGGTAGTATTCTATGCATCCCAGTGTGAGGTGCTTTTGGGCAGTATGTTTGCCCCATGTCATGGCTACATCAGTCCAAACATCTATCAGCAGCAGTGCCGCTATCAGGCCTGTCGCTGTGGAAGCAGCTGTCTGTGCACAGCACTGGCTCACTATGCTTACCTCTGCTTCAAACATGGAGTCACCATAAATTTCAGGTCCCAAGTTTCCGAATGTGGTGAGTTTATTACTGATTATACTGTTAAAATTCATTACAGAAGTTTAGTCACAGTGCATTACTATACAGTATGTACCTGTGTGTTTCAAAATCAGAACATTTTATTATCCCTCATATGTCAATGGAAATTCATCTTTAATGTGGTGCACACAGTTCCCAGCAGGTAAAAACATGCACACGGAATTTGTGTATGTTTGTGTATACAGGAGTGGTGTGTCTTGGTGGTATGCTGTACCACTCTTGTGTGTCATCCTGTGGGCGATCCTGTCGTGCGCTATCTAGCACGGAGACGTGCAACCCTGATGACTGTGCTGAGGGGTGTGGCTGTCCAGAAGACAGTTACTATGATGACGTGCGCCAGCGCTGTGTGCAACTGTAAGATTTCGCATCATCGCATATTGTCATTCCACTGTGGTCTCTAATGATGGCCATGAGTAGCCATTTGACAGAATAAATGTACACACATAGGTAAACACGTCAACAGAAAAAAACATCAGCATTAGTTAGCGAAATTAAATTAATGTCACAAGTTTCTCCTCAGGTCTCAATGTCACTGTTACTCCATGGGTGGTGTGTCACAACCAGGGGAGGTGACATTCAGCGCCTCTGGTCCCTGGTAAGTCACAACTGGCATTGACTTACATTGAAAAGTGAAAAATGACTTTGGCTGCTCTCTCAGGTGCACACAGTACAACGTCCTTACACACACTGTCTCATACATTTAAGGAAGCAATAAATGCTTGAGCGATTGTCAAATGAGACGGAGAGCACTTTAACTAACCTTGTGTTTGATAACATTACCCTCTTTCCCAAACACTCACTCCTTTTTCTCTCCCTTCCTGTCTCCTCCATCAGCCTATGCAGAAATGGGAAGATGGAGTGTGTGCCAGAGGAAAAAGGTAATCTCTCCGCACTCCCCCTCCCTTCAGTTCCTGCTCCCGTTCGTTCCAACAACAAAGTGCTGTTTGAGGCTGTGTCCCTCTTGCTGAAATCAAGAGCCTTATGTCTGTAGTTGTAGCTTTTTTCCCATGACTGGCTGTTGCGGTTGATGTTTAAGACGACTGAGGCATTGATTTGTGTGTGTGTGTGTGTGTGTGTGTGTGTGTGTGGCTGTGTGCACATTATAGAACCTGATAGTGTAGAAGCTGGGGAGTGTCCAGAAGGGAAAGTGTACCACAGCTGCACTGAGCAGAGAGGAGGCGTAGCCTGTGCACCCACCTGCCGTAACCTGATGTTAAACCTCACCTGTCCTCCCAACACCCCATGCATCCCTGGCTGTGTCTGTCCTCCTGGGTAAAACAAGCACCTACTGCCTTCCAGTGTTACCAAAATGTAGTTTTTCTAGTTAATATGTTTTTTAGTGATTTTGTAACTTCCAGTGAGTCAGTTTCAATGATATGAAAATATATTTCTCTAAAAAATCTTTCACATTGGTGTATATTAGTGCATTACCACTGTAAGATAGGACTAACAACAAAATGTTACTTATAATACTATATATTAGCATCTGTATCACAAGTAAAAGCAAGAATGTTAGCAGGCATCTGTAATTAATGGCCAAAAACCACAGATAGTCCTTTTAGGGATAATTTATTTAAGGAAGACTGACACAGAATGTAGGAGAATGAAGGAAGTTGATGATTATGTGGAATTAAAAGCATTTATCAAACACACCTTGACAATACACAGTGGTAGGTTATCTTATTTAGTTTCTCTAATTCCCAAGTGTATCTAGAATTTACACTGGGAAACCTTACCTTACTCCAGTGTGGCTGGTTTGAAAGTTCTGTGCCTCCTACTTCAGTTATGTTTTATCTGTAAAGGCTGGTGCTGCACCATGGTGAGTGTTATTATCCAGAGAACTGTCCGTGTGCCTGGCTGGGTCTTGAATACCTGCCTGGAGAAACTGTAGAGACACCATGTTACAAATGGTATACACTTTTCTCATACTTCCCATTTGTATTTTCCCACAGTAATAGTTTTTTACTGTTATTACAAATGCATTTTAACAGCTGTTAGTGTGAACATTTTTACATGTAGTATTAGAACTAATTTCCAACAAACTGAATTTCGAAACATAAATCTGTATAATCCATAGTGTGTCCAACGTCTCATGTGCATCTTCCTGTCCGTCTCCTCAGTGTGTGTCACCGTGGCTATTTTAACTGCAGCTACTCACCATGTCCAGCTGTCTGTACTGTCTACAGTGACAGACATTACCACACCTTCGATGGCCTTGAGTATGACTACCACTCTGATTGTCAGGTCTACTTGCTTAAAGTGAGTAGAGTCTTTGTGTTTGAATCTCTAAGTACTTTTCTTTGTGCACAGTTGAGGTGAGTGTCTGACAATAAAGGTGTAATATGACATAATTCAATTCTAGTACAGTATAAATTAATCATGGTGAATATAAGTTGGTGAATAAAAAAAAAAAATCAGAAAAATACCTCATTAATGTCAAAGTGAAAACTGGTTTCTACAAAGTAATGTCAATTAGATAAAAATAAAAAAGGTGAAATCAGAGGTGGAATACTGGTGATGTCAGAGAACTTGTGCTAAACTATGTGTGTGTGGTAGATTAAATGCTTGTAAGGGCTAAGGAGGAGCATCCTCCTGGCTAATAGTAGTTTGGATCTAAGCGTGAAGATCCAAGCCAGTTTCTAATCTTGGAAAAAAAGAGTAGTTTTTAATTAGAGGAGATTAAAGATTGTATGTATGAGTGTATGTGTGTACTGTTGAGTTTTCACCACTGTAATGCTAGCAAAGCTAGCAAAGCTGTAGTGGCACAAAGGGACCAGTGTTCAGTCCAAACCCCAGGGCTCCTGCGCTCCCAGGGATATAGAATTAGAATTAGCAGAGCAGACATCCTAATTTAGACCCAGCAGACTACCAGCCACCATGCACACTTGAAGAGAATGGGGAAGCAGATCAGAGCAGTGTCGTAAGCATAGAATTACTCTTGTTGACACTTCTCATGAATGACAGTGTTTCACTTTCAGGAAGAATAAAATTCCAAGTTCGACTGTCTTGTAGCATTTAGATCTTGTATTTCTCCTCATGACCACACTAAGGGTTGTAGTAAAGGAGATGGTAAATAAACAAAACACGATGTTATTTTTGTGGGACTGAGATGAGAGGACTTAGTTCCTTTTCTTATGAGAGTTAATACTTTGTTTTCTCCTCTGAACAGAGTGCAGGAGAACTCGAGGTATCCATTGTTGCTCAAAACAAGGACTGCTATGAGAGCGGCATTGTGTGCATGAAAATACTGGTCATTCACGTGGGACTTACCAAAATATACTTCACCGACAACTCTGGCAATCCTGTACAGACAATACACACACCTTTACAATGTTTCTGTTTCAGTCAAGACACATATTAGTGGCATTATTTTTCTGATTTGTTTTCTGAAAATCCAGTGACTCTGCTTTGTATGTCCTGCCTTAGAGCCCATCCACAGTTGTGGGTCGAGGGTCAGAGTTCGAGCTGTGGAAAGCGGGATACTACACTGTGATCCATTTCTCCACTCAGGACCTGACAATCCTCTGGGATCGCAAGACTACTGTCCATATCAGAGCTGGACCTCAGTGGAAGGTCTGGACTAAGAGTAGGATATTTTGGTTCTGACTGTTTCAAACAGTCTAACATAGACTGTTGTGATAAAAGAAATATAAAAACAGCTGTTTTCTTCCAGGGTCTCCTCAGTGGGCTGTGTGGAAATTTTGACAGTGTGACAGTAAATGATATGACGACCTCCAGCCACATGGAAGTCAATAATGCACAGACATTTGGAGATAGCTGGGCCCTGGGACAGGTATGAGTCAGCTCAGCTCCTCTCTTCTGTCGATTCTCCCTTCACCCTCTGTTCTCTTTGTGTCTTTGTCTATCACCCACACACTCATTCTTTCGCTACCCTTAGCTCTCTGTTGCTCCTGTAATTTATGTGTGCTTGTCTCCCTTGAGTCCACTGTGATATTTAAGAGTAATCAGACACTCGATCACCTTCTGTGTGTGTGTTTTCTGTGTTTCAGTGTCAAAGTGAGTATGTGGTTGAGCGACCGTGTGAAGGGGACTTAGGAAGACAGCCGTACGCCAAGAGGGAGTGTGCTCTCCTCTACAGTGATGTCTTTGCACCCTGTCACAATGTGGTGAGTGCAGTTGAACTGATGCGCGCACGCGCACGCACACACACACACACACACACATAAATGTCTGTGCAGAGTGAATGCAACTGAAGAAATGTTATCTTGCTTGGAACAGGGGAGTAGAGGTTGATGAGAGGTTATGGGAACAACCCTTAACTGATCCCAGAAAACTGTTCCCAGAGATTAATACTAAATATCACATCAAATTCAAGGCTACTCATATAATGTTTCATTAGAGTATATTATCTCTTATGTGACCAGCAGATGGAGCCACTTATGTATGAACAGAACCAGTTTTTAGGCCACATTAAGACAGGAGCTAAAAATAATTTTGGAGCATCTAGTTCACTTATTTTGCTTTATTAATAATGTAGAAACACTTTTAATAGAGATGAACATATTGGACATGGAAGAACGAATGCTTGTATATTTCTGCTAAACAGATCATTGTAATCATTATAGAATTTGATAATTGATTGTTCATATATAAATTGTGTTTTTTGAATAGGTGCTGCCACAGTGTTTAATTAAGTGTTTATCCTGTTATTGAGACATTTTGAATATGGAAACATTATTTTGCATCTTAGTAATATAACACAGAGTAAATAAATATTATGTCTTTCTTTGCTTTCTATTTTTATAATGTAGCGCTGATGTGTTCACTGCTAAATTCTATGAGAAGTGTGTTAGGAAGAGTTTAATTTCTGTATTTGCTTGGATCTATCTAGAGGACTGACTTCATTGTGTTTTTTTTTTCCTGACGATTGGCAAGAAGCTTTGTTTCTCTGACTCTGCAAAATCTGCGAAAAGCAAATGGAAGAAGATTTAAAAACTCCAAAGAAGTTAGCCAAACGTAGATTCACATTCTAACTGGAGACAAGGGAGACATCCATCTATTGCACACTCTCCTTCTGCTACTACAGCTGCTCACCTCTCTAAAGAAAAAACACCTTTATTCAGATCTAGACTTTAAGTGCAAATACACATTCACTTTAATTTGCTGCATTATCTGCATTACACAGTTAAACTGCTTTGGAAGCTAATATTGTCTAAACTTCACAAATTTTAGCAAGACTGATATTTTAAAAATGATTTTATTGATTGGATGGAGTTGCATGCATTATAGTAGCCAGTGTCAGAATACCGGCCCAGCTTACCGTGGCTTAGGAAGATCAATTCTTTGCCACATACTGTATATCTGTCATCAAGCTCATTTGATCTCCTCTGCACCAGAGGTTGACCCACATTCCTTTGTCCTGATATCTCATCACTTCTTCCTGTCTGAATTATTGAAAATTACTCATCCCCTAAGACCTCCCCCACATTCCCCCAGTGAGATTTGGCCTTGTTCAATTTATAATTGTCTTAGTGTTATTGCATCTGTGTGTTTGTGTGTGTAACCATCTATACATGCTGTGAATACCCTGCAGGTGGATGTTGCCTGGTTTTACAGGAACTGCCTAACAGACACTTGCAATTGTAACCGTGGGGGAGACTGTGAGTGTCTCTGTACATCCATTGCTGCATATGCACACAAATGCTGTCAACAAGGGGTCACAATACATTGGCGGTCACCCTCCGTCTGTCGTGAGTATAAACACACACGTAAACACATAGTATGCTGGTCTATCTGACCAGTAAAACTATACTGGCATGATCTGACCACTGCTTTCACTAGACACTCTTTGGATCAGACATTATCGTGCTATTTTTCATCTCTGTTAGATATTAATTCAGTTGCTTTACATCTCATCTAGTCATTGTCTCTACAACTAATATGATTTGTAACTCTGCTCTGTTTCAGCCTATGATTGTGAGTACTTTAATCAAGGTATGTATGAGTGATTGTTGTTTACATTTCCAAACCTTACATGATTTGATTCCCTATAGCTCCTCACCACACTTGTTTCCTCTCTCACTCTCTCACTCTGCTACAGAGCTAGGTGATGGACCGTTTTCCTTGCTTAGTGCCGTCTATAATGACACCATGTTTGGAGTGAATCGCACTAGCAACTCAGTGTTTCCACTGGTGAGAGGCAGACCAGGGCAGTTGCCTGCCCCTGGCTTACTGTTCAACTTCATGATAACAGCAGGCCTGCAGAAGGACAGAGCATCTCGTGAGCATCAACATTCACACAATTACACTGTACTGCTCTTGTGTTTTGGGTAAATTAACCACCACCCTGATTTTCCTAGGTGTCCCTGTGGTGTCACTGGAGTCTGCAGAGAGACCAAACTATTTCCTTGTTGTGTCAGGCCGCAGTCGTCTACAGTTAGAACGATGGAGTCGAGAAGCAGATTTTAGTCGCAGGGCAACCTTTATCCAGCACCAGGGGCTGTTTCTGCCAGGTCACACCTCATTCGAGCTTGTCAACCAACCTGGAATCTTCTTGACACTCACACGCACTGCTGCACGAGCACAGAGATATGACACCTCAGAGGGCTTCAAAGCTAGCAGCAGCTTCTCACTGGAGGGTCAGAAACACAATAGTGTGCCAACGCAGATATACAATACACACACTTAAACACATATTAATCTGTCACGTTCCCTCTCTTCTTGCAGAGAGCAGTTTTGTGATACCTTATCGAATGATGTGTGAGTGGCGCTACCAGGCCTGTGCGAGCCCCTGTGTCCACACGTGCAATGACCCAGATGCCACACGCTGCCAGTTTCTGCCTCCGTAAGTAGCTTGGGTCATAAAAGCTCTCATTAAACAACCAACATAAACAATGCTTAGCACAAATGCTGAACTACTTTACATATGTTTCAGTGTGGAGGGCTGCTTCCCTCGTTGTCCCAAGAACATGGTCCTTGATGAAGTCACTAGAAGATGTGTCTACACAGAGGACTGTGAGTACAACTTATAAATGCCATCATCATCAAGACACACTGTAGGTTAAATGTTGTTCATTTTGGCATTTGTTTATGAATCAATCTGGTCTTATAATACTAATCGTTTATTCTAGGTGTGTCGCTTCCCCCAACGCCGACACCCTTTGCATACGTGACTCGGTCCAACATAACTACTACGGCACCACATACTACTCGACCCACAACCACAACGACCACTACAACTACTTCTACAACAAGACCAACAACTACAACAACTACTACAACGACCACTATGACTACAACCACAAGGCCAACAACTACCACAACCACCACCAGAACAACAACTACCTCCTCCACCACTATCAGGCCCACAACCACAACAACTACCACAACTCCCAGTACAACATCATCCACTGAGCATGTCACCGCTCCGCTCACCTCGTCTCCATCCACATCTCCTCCTGCTCCTGCTACCTCCACCATTTCTACCACTGTCACTCCCTCAATTTCAACCGCAACCACCCTGAGCACAACTGAAATCAGCCCAACCTTAGTGGTCACTACAACAGTCACCACAACCTCTTCCACTGAGGCCACTACAACCCTCTCAACTTCTTCTCCTCCGTCCACAACTACTCTTACTTCCGCCATCTTGCCCTCCACTCCCACCTCCACCACTATTATCACAACATCAACAGCAGCACCAACACCCCCCATAACCTCTACCCCACATCCTTCAACCTTTCCAACCACACAGCCGCCATCCACTACAGTCATCACAGCTGCCCCCACCTCTCTCACATCCGTCCCGGAAACCACCGCCAAGACCACAACTCCTCTTCAGCCCACACCAGCAGCCACCACAATGCACACCTCAACAGTGGCTCTGTCAACCACTGCACCACCGCCTACAAGTAGTGAGCCCACAACTGAGCCCGTAACCACAGAAATAATCTCAAGCCCTTACACCTTAACAGAAGAAACCACACCACCAACTACACCACCATTCATCTACCCTACTACTCCTTGCACAGTAAGTTTGCTGCTGGAATGTTAAGATCAGTACATAAAAATAAGTTAATGGACAAAAGCAAATGTTTGTATTTACCGATGCAAAATAGTTCGCTAAAATTAATGAAGGCTGTGACATGAAACACGCTTTGCAAAACCAAAGGTGTGTATTTGTCTTCACAGCCCCCATACTCCTATCGTATTGACGAGTGTGCAGAACTTATCTGTTTCAATGGAGAGTTGCTGCTTCACAACTCCTCGCTCCACTGTCGGTACAACACCACTCAACCCCAGTGCAGTCTGCTAGGCCTGCCCATCCTCATCAACACAGACCCTTGCTGTCCACAGTGGCAGTGCCCCTGTATGTTTAGTGTATTTTGTGTTAAAAATCAGACTAGTGTTAGACAGACCTAGTCATTACAATCCACTGTTTATATTAGCTGTGTTTAAATTGTTCTGATACAATTTTCTTTTGTCAGGTCGCTGCACTGTGATGTCAGACCTGCGTGTGATCACATTTGATGGCAACAATGTAGCTTTATATGATAACGGCTCCTACATTCTGGTTAACCTGCCCAGAGAGACTATTATTGGCACAGTGGAAAAGTGTCCCACCAGCCAGGTAAAATAAAAAGAATGGAATAAAACTGTCATAAGACGTGAAAACCTTTTTAAAGTTTTTTTGTTTTCCTTTCTTTACAGAGCGTGAATTCCATCAGACGACCAGTGAGTACAGTCTCTTCTGTCCATAATCATTCATTCAATAGATACTAAGTAATGCATTTTCAATAATTAATAATAATAGTAAATACAACTTCACTTGCCTACAGAGTCCTACAGGTGGAACATCTGGTCTGTGTTTTAAGAAGCTGAACATTACTACCTCCTCCTACAGAGTCATTATCAACAGACTTGATCGCAAGGTGACCCGCTTTATCTAATTTACTGGCAAAAATTCAACTTGTGCCATGTACATAATTTAATACTTGTGTGTCTCCAGGTGTCAGTAAACTACCGACCTGCCAAGCTGCCATTCTCCCATCACGCTCTTTATGTGGAAGACACAGGTAGCATGTACCTGATCCATACACCTGGTGGGATCAGCATACAGTGGTATCACAGCACTGGCATCATGGTGCTGCAGTACATCGCTCCTTATAACGCATCTGTTCCTACCCACGGTTTGTGTGGTGAGTCCACACATGCATACACACCAGCTTCACCTACATCAGATTCAGCACCAGGCTCATTATCTTGGTGGCAGCTACCAGCACAATGTCTTAAAATAAGCACTGCTTTGACTATTTATTGTGGGATATGATAGGCCATTTTGTTTAATTTGACAATTGTTTTGTCTTTTTCAAAGTGTAGCGAGATAACTCATAAACACCAAACATCTGTCTGCCAATTATGCCAGGTTGTTGTGATGGGAACCCAGAGGATGACCTGAAGCTGCCCAATGGCACCGTGGTCAGAGAGGTAGGAGATATGATGCTGTTCCTGCAGGCTTGGAGAGTGCACACTACTGATGAGACTGAACACACACGTAGGGTCGGGGACAATTGCACCACCGGGGATTGTTCCATCTGCCTCTCCATGCTCCGCCAAAGAGCCTTCATGCCATGCCACAGCAAGGTAGCCACTGTATTCACACAGTTTTATGCAATTTCAACCATAAAGAATCTTTTTTTTTCTCGTTTGTTTCTGAAGACTATAATAATCCTCAAATCTTTCGGCTTCAAACAGCAGGGTTATTGCCAGTGTCACGGTAGACTCTGGAAAATCAACATTAGCATAAACCTGGTTGTGTGTTTGCAGGTGTCTCCAGAACACTTCTGTGATATCATGTGGGCGGGGGATCTACACTACAAAGATCACCAGTGTGACTTCCTGGCAGCGTACGTGGCAGTCTGCTACACACATCAAGTCTGCATCAGCTGGAGACGACACAACTTCTGCCGTAAGGGAACACAGGCATATAATTGACACACAGATATGCAGATGTAGTCACTTGTGTTTCTCATTTGCTCATGCATTGCTAAGTGCCTGTCATCCTGTAGCATTGCGATGTCCCCCCGGTAAGGAATATCAGCCGTGTGTGAGCACCTGCACCAGTCGCACCTGTTTGAACAAAGAGTACTACGAGGAGACCACCTGCTCCTTCATCAGAGAGGAGTGTGTGTGCCGCAGTGGTACCATCCTGCACCGTGCTGACTCTCCTTACTGTGTTACTGAGGATCGCTGTGGTGAGTGGAAGAGTAATCACTAAATAAGTTTTGAACTGTAGTTTGTATATACTCACACACACAGTAGCTGTCTCATCAGTGTGTTTACTAGGGGTGTAAGAAAACAGTAATGCACTTGAGTATTGCAGTATTGTGTTGTATGATACTTTATTGATTCATAGCTGACAGTGGTTCATTTCATGTGGTGTTTAAACCCCAGGTCGCTAGATGGCAGTGTTGTGCGTGTTGTGAGGTTCTTAAATCAGAATTTATACATATGGTGGTGTGTTCTTCACACTATGTCAGTTACCTAAAATTATATTTTTAAAAATCACAATATGTTGTCTTTTTTACAGTATTGTAATGTATTACAATATATTCAATTGTGACCCCTTATAGCTACCCTGGAAGCTAAAAGGTGCATATCTTATCATATAGTCATATTCTGCCAAAACAGAGCTATTTACTGGACTTGTGTGTGTATCCAGTGTGTACAGATAATGAAGGTAACCCACGTGCCCCAGGCGAGGTGTGGAACGGCTCTTCTCGCAGCTGCTGTCTGTACAAATGTATGGAGAATGGCTCTGTGGTGGCTGTCGAACCAGACTGTAGCTCTGTCCCTACACCAATGTGTGAGAGGGAGGGAGAGTATGTCTTGGATGTAGTGGAAGAAGGAGCCTGCTGCCCTAAAAAGATATGTGGTGAGTTGAAAGGTTAACAACTTTGGCATGCAAATCATTTTGTCCTGATATGTGCAATTTATAGATGAGGTTTATTGAGGCTCTGTTTACCGTCTTAATTTAAACTTCAACTCTATCCATCCATCCATCCATTTTCTGAACCGCTTAGTCCCCGTAGGGGTCACAGGTGTGCTGAGCCTATCCCAGCTGCCATACCTGCGAGAGGCAGGGTAGCCCCTGGACAGGTCGCCAGTCTATCGCAAGGCCATATATAGACGAAGACAACCATTCACACTCTCACTCACACCTACAGGCAATTTAGAGTCCCTAGTTAACCTGAATACATGTCTTTGGACTGTGGGAGGAAGCTGGAGTGCCCGGAGAGAACCCACGCAAATACGGGGAGAACATGCAAACTCCACACAGAAAGACCCTGGCCGACCCCAGGGCTTTCTTGCTGTGAGGCGACAGTGCTAATCACTGCACCACCGTGCCGCCCTAACTTCAACTCTCATTGTTTAAAGTTGCTTTACATAGCTGATGATGGTCTTAACAGTTCTGTAACAAATCTTCCAATGTCAGAAATGAAAAGTCCTTATATTTAAATAAAAATTAAATGACCCATTAAATAATTTTTCTGATCCTATCTTTTCTGCTCCTTCACTACTTGCCAGAGTGCAACATGACCATTTGTGATAGTGAAGCTCCACCTTGTGATAATGGGAACAGGCTAGTGATTGGTTACAGTGCTCTGTCCTGCTGTCCAGAGTATCGATGTGGTAAGAACAAACTTCCAGTTTTCTGATCTTTGTTGCGAAGTTTATGTTATTTGGGCTGAACTTTCACTAGAAGCTTTGCTGTACATTTTTTTCCTCAGAGTGTGACCCAATGGCCTGCCCTCCTGTCTCTGCCCCCAGCTGCAGGGAAGATCAATTCCTAGTGGAGGTCAGGGCCCAAAGATCTTGCTGCTACTCTTATCTTTGTGGTGAGTTTTGATCTGGTTCACAGGTCACTGTAAAACTGGAAATTTACTATGACACTTCCATCAATTACTGCAGCAAAACTATGAATTTGTTATTTGTGTTTTCTGTCGGGGCAGTGTGTGAGTCATGTATTGAACCCATTCCAACATGCTCACATGGAGAAATTTTGGCTGTGGATTTAAACACCACCAACAGCTGCTGTCCACAGTACTATTGTGGTAATTATATATATATATATATATATGTATATATATGTGTGTGTGTGTGTGTGTGTGTGTGTGT
>OMLM01011878.1:45897-56162 GCA_900302695.1 Helostoma temminkii
TAATTATATATATATATATATATATGTATATATATGTGTGTGTGTGTGTGTGTGTGTGTGTGTGTGTGTGTACAAAGTCATTTCCTATTTCCTCCCATGTCTTGCAGTGTGTGATGTCAACCTGTGCCCTGACTCATCTGTGAGCTGTGCACCTGGCCTCTCTTTGGTTCAAACTACTCTCCCTGGGCACTGCTGCCCACAGCACCACTGTGGTAAACACACTAATACATTGTTACTGGTGTCAGAGCACTGATGTGTTAAATTGATGACAGAAGTTGTTATGCCTGTCACGTTTTTGCATCTTCACATTAACTCTCTCCTTAACTTTCCCTCTGTAACTACCAGAATGCCAGTGTGGGGACAGCTCTCTCCCCGTTTGTCAGGTGGTAAGTCAGCAAAAAACTGCATTACAAGTTACTGTCTAATCAGGTCTTTGCTAGAAGGAAGAAAAAGTAAGCAAATCCAGTTTAGTCAGCATTCTGTTTTCTCTCAGGGGGAGACGCTGGTCGAGCTTCCAGACGGCAGCACCAGCTGTGGCTGTCCTCAGCATACATGTCGTGCGTATAATACATGCATCAAAGCATGCAGTGACAGTATATTCATTGCTTCATGCTCTCTGGCATATTTACCATGAAAAAACATCTCCCACTTAAAGTATAGCTATTTATCGTACTTGTATTTGTGTGTGTGTAGAGAAGGCAGAGGTGTGTCTTTTCCAGGGGGTGACAGTCTTGGGCCCAGGCCAGTCTCTGGTTCAGTATTTTGAGGGAGAGCTGTGTTACACTGTCCACTGCCTGCATCACAAAGATCCAGACTCTGGCTTCTATGCCATGGAAATCACCTCAGTCAACTGCTCCCAAAAATGTGGACCAGTATGAATCCAACTTTTTACACTACATTTTAATGACTCACATGACAGCATTTTGATAATTTCATCATTTATTTGTAGCGTGTAGGTAACATGCCATCCATTTGTATTCCCTTGTACATTTTCTAATCTTCATTCACTGATGTGTTCATTTCATCTGTGTAGCACCAGGTGTATTTACCATCCACAGACCCTCAGGTGTGCTGCGGCTCCTGTAAAAATGTGTCCTGTACTTTCACCAATGAAAATGGGACAACAGAGCTTTTCACTGTAGGGACAAACACATCTATATCATTGTGAATTATATGCTTCCTTTTTAGAGCCGTGCTGATTGTGATTTTGTGTGTAGGCAGGGAGTTCCTGGGTGGAGAACTGTACACGCTACGACTGTATGGAAACAGCTGTGGGAGCTGTGATACTTGCTTCTGGGGTAGTTTGCCCACCTTTTAATGACACAGAGTGTATTCAGGTCGGGACCTCTAAATATATTGTATATTTGAAATTAAGTTAAATTCTTGTGTATACATTTACCTAATACTAACCTAATACTTACAGTGATTTGTTTGTGTTGCTTGTCTGTATGGTATGAATGCACATATACATTTTTCTCAGGACTACTGATTCCAGAAACATTAAACATAATTAAAAATAGCTCCAATATACAAATACTGTTTATTTGGTGTTATTAAGATACAGTGTCACATACTGTATGAACAAGGTGCAGAGTTTTTAGTGTTGATTGTGCTTCTCATACTTTCTGCAACATACATTCCAAACTTTTTTCAAAATGTACTTAAATTATCAATATAAAATCCTATAATTTGTACACCTATTGATATGCTTGTTTGGACTCTTTTTCTTTTGAATTGTGTTTCCCATTAACTTTGTTTTCTTCTTTGTTCTTTTCTTGCAGAATGGTGGTGTGGTTCAGAGCTATGTGGACGGTTGCTGCAGGACATGTGAGTCTCCCAGTTTATTTTGTGCTTGGGTAATGCTTTGACTCAGCGGGGTGAGCGCCTTGTTGCCTGGCAGTGGATGGGCTTATTGGCTGAGGGGTTGGGGATGTGGCCTGTTGTAGGCGGTGAAATAATAATTAAGAAAATGAAATGTGTAATTGCAATGCGATGATAAATAACTACAGTATATTGTATACTGTATACTAATAATTATTACTAAGTCAGTACCTAACTTTCTGAACTTGGCCTTTCAAGGTGAAGATGTGCGAACTGTTTCTCTGATCTAATTTACGCAATTATATTGAGTAATAAGATATTTCCAAGTTGTGTGGATTAAACTTTTAATAAACATGCAGTGGTGATGTTTTTTCTCTCTGTGGTTTGGCATTGCAGCCTCACCCGCTTGCCTGCTTTAGCAGTGACCTTGGAGGTTGGCCAGTTGGGGTGCTCCACGGTGAGCATTTTACCAATGAGGATGCGAGAAGGTTCACGGGTTAGAGTTTGCCCTGCTGAGCTGCTCTTTGTAGTACATGAAATGACTGAGTTCCTTGGCTGGCTGCCTGGAGTGGCAAAAAAAGAAGGGAAATTTGTGTGCATGCCACTTGCACTGATTCTATACTCTGTGTCTGTGTTTGACATTAAACTGTGTTCTGTGAACCAAACGTAACCCTGTGTGTGTTCTCCTGACGTGTGAACCGGACGGCTGCGGTCCCAACGATGCTTCCAGGTTCTGGAGTGGGTGTTTTACCATTTACCATTAACCCTGTAACACCCACTGGTAGTACTAACTGTGACACAGGTACCACCACTTTGCACTGTTCGCATTTCTATGGCACCTTGACACTGTGTGACTCATTCACTTGCACTTGGAAGCTTTGTGTGAATGTGTGTTTGCGTCTATTTTTGTGTTTGTGTGCTTTCTTCCTCTCACTGTTCAACCCAAAACACAGTGTAACATGAACATTGAACCTTGCATAACAAGGGCTATATATTTAATAGACAAGTCAAATTATAATCAAAGTGTTAACATTTGTGAGAAAAAAAAGCTTCAGTCTAACGAAGACATCCATTAAGAAGAAGGCCTGCTGCATTCATACATTTGATTGGCTTTTAGAAGGTTAACTTTAGGTCAGATGCCAATAGGAGACTCTCTGCTACGAGAACTGTGTCCCCCCCCTCCCACATAAGATCCTGCTGCTGGGCAACAAAGAGCCCCACTCAGAAGGCCTTTAGGCTGTGTGAGTGACAGGTCTCTGTGGTGAAGTGATCAAAGAGTGTGTTATTGTGTGAGCATGTATGAACCAGTGTGTGTCTCTCTTTGTGCACACACGTGTTTAAACTTCCATCTTCACTTGCTGTTAAAACATATGTAGTGTGTTGTGTTATTGCCCTGAGGTTCATATATGTCTGAAGTTATTTCAGTGTTACTGTTCCATCTTATTTCTGTGTGAACATGTGTGTAGGTAAAGAGGATGGGAAGACATGCAAGCGTGTGGCGATTCGGACTACTATTAGAAAAGATGACTGTAGGAGCAATGCACCGGTGAGAAATGCAACCATAAAATGAGGAACAAATAAGGAACAAAATACCCTTACCTAATGCTCGTTCTTGTCATCATCCTCTCCTTCCCCTTACAGGTTACAGTTTACTCTTGCGATGGTAAATGTCCGTCTGCTACCATATTCAACTTTAACATCAACAGTCATGCCAGATTCTGTAAGTGCTGCCGTGAGAGTGGACTGCAAACCCGCTCTGTGTCACTATACTGCTCTCGGAACGCCACAGTGGTGGAGTACAACTTCCAAGAGCCTCTGGACTGTTCCTGTCAATGGAACTAAAATCAATGAGAGAATAACAAATGAAGAGCAAGTCTGAAAAAGGGGATAACATATTTACTGTACTGAACAAACATAAAACCAGCCATGTTTCCATTTTGCCACTCTAGTACCTTTTACAACACTGACCACAAGTCGTAGTTGTAATAAAAGATACTGAAAATGTAGGAGTGAGAATGTTTTCGTGTAGTTTTGTGTGCACTTAGTTTTTATTTTCTTTAAGAGCTGCTGTGCCAACCAGGCAGCTTTCTAGTGCTTCAGAGTGGTGATACAAAGCCATTAACCTCTTGTTCTACTGTATATTAACAACTTGTCGACGCAGCAGGTATATTTATATTCACCTGCAAGTGGGTTGGGTTCAAGCTATGTATGTGCATTTTGGTTTGTCTTAGTTGACCACTTTAACCTTTGTACAAACGAAAAGTGTTATGGAATGCTTCATTTATTCAGTTAATTTTAATTTGTTTCTAAAATGTGACCTTTGCCCTCTTTGTAGTTTCTTTCTTTTAAAGTAAAGTAAGTAAATAAAATCTAAGTGTCTTTGAATTATTGCAAGGCTGACTGTGTTCTTGTGACCTACGGTGTTTTCTTTTCAAACACCCTGCAGGTCTTCCTGAAAACCTTATTACAGACTCATACCCATCCTGATTCAGCATCTGTAGTGCTGACATGTGTTTTTGTTTCACCTCTGAGAGGTTATTGCTTTGTGGGAGTCGCATCCTCATAACATAACTCCTCGGTGGAGTCAGCTCTCTATGTGTCAGTCATTTCTTCCTTTCACATTCCTGTCGTTCCACATGAGCCACTGGTTCCACCACACCCCACCTCTGAGCCAAGCCATTCTCACCACTGTAATGTTAGGAACAATCTGGAGCACATACTTATTTTAGAAGTTACATGAAGCCAGACTATTAGGCCACTCAGCTGTAATTGAGTGGTTGATTGTAGTTCACCCATCTCAATCCCCCCAAAGCCCACCATAAGTATGCCCCACATCTCCAGGCTCCCCACCTCGAGCCCAGCACTAGAGTGGCCATGTGCCCATGGTTGCCATAGTGAAATGCTCTTATCCCAACAAAGAGGCAGAACAAATTGGGCTCATACATACAAGCCTCTTTCTCTCTCCTCCCATACACAGGAAGACTGCCTCCTTCACATAAGGATTTGCTCCTCGATAAGAACTCGATGAGTGCGCGCTAAATTCAAAGGCTCTGCGTTACACCGAGATTAAGAGAAGCACATTTCTCCATGATTCAACAAAGCTAGGTAGGTGTCATTTACAATCACTCTTAAAAACTTACTAACGCTCAAAAATCTACAAACCGTTAACTTTTTGATCTCAGCTGTGCGTCAGCGACGAAAATACTTTGGGACTTTCCACAGCCGATGTTTACGCACAGCTTACAGTGCCCGAACACACAGCCAGGATTCATTGTGTGTTGCAGTGGAAACGACTGAAGAAAAGTGCACTTGATGAGATGAAGTGACATTTCCAATGGGTGGAACAAAGCGCCTGTGGTTACTCGCTAGTTTATGTCAGGTAATATATTTTATGCTCCCACTATATTCCTTCTATCTTAGGTGCATAGCAATGCTGTTTGTTGTACGTGACACAATACACTGTGTACTAATAAAAAGATATATATATATGTATAAATTAAATTAAAATTATATTTAATAAATTACCATAAGTACTCTCTTTTATCTTCCTCAGGTGGCCTTGCTGACATGTGAACAGCACTCCAACCCTATTGAGGTTGAACTCATGTTTCCATCTTTCCCTCCCAGTCAAGACCCAGACAGCTACACAGTCACCTGCCAGACTGCGAGTAACCACTTGGTAAGGAAGCTAGTAAAAGTGAATAATGGCAAAAATATTCTTCTTGTCTTTCTGGATAGTTTACAGTAAGAATTACATGCATTATTTTATATTTTCTAACGTCTCTGCAGGTGTATGTGGACCCCATTAAAAGCTCAGTGTGCAGTCCTAATTGCAAGATGTCACTGCAGTTGGTAGAGGATCAGAGGGGGTATAACATCACATTGAGAGCCAGCAGAAATGATGTCACACTTGATGCAAAGACCTTTCACTTTGGTGGGTGAAGTGAGCTAAGGCTCCGAATCCCCAGACCTGATGAAGAAAAGTGACATGATTGTTTTGAATATTTGTATATTGGTTGATGACATTAACGTCTCTATTCTTGTTTTTACTCTTCCCCTCTTTGGTTTGTGTCCAGTTCCAGTTTCTCTGTCTTCTCTTCATATATACAGCACAACAA
Organism: Helostoma temminkii; assembly: GCA_900302695.1. Classification (NCBI taxonomy): domain Eukaryota; kingdom Metazoa; phylum Chordata; class Actinopteri; order Anabantiformes; family Helostomatidae; genus Helostoma; species Helostoma temminkii. The sequence continues at coordinate 51,837 of OMLM01011878.1, forward strand.
CTACTGCTCTCCTCACATGGAAACTTCACAGACATCAACGCGTCTCCACTTTAAGTCTATACAGCACTAATACTCAATCTGTCACGCATGTCTTCAACGTAAACTCCTCTGAGGCACAGTCACAGTACACAGTGGAAGGTCTCCAGCCTGGCACTCGCTTCAAGGCCACAGTTGTAGTGACCACAGTCCTCGAACAGCTAAATATGATTTTGAAGCAGAAATTCAGCATTGACATGGAAACAGGTATTGTACACATGTGCTGTATTACAACCACATACCCTCAGCTTGATCATCATCCTGTAAAGCAAACGGATTTAAATGGATATTTCTGCCTCCAGCTCAGTGCCCTGCTGGTTGGCTGGCCAATGGGAGAAGTTGCTTCACTGTGAGAAGAACAGGTTTGATCTGGAGTGAAGCCAAGCAAAACTGCAAGCATCTGGCAGCTAGAAGTCACCTGGCTGACCTTAAGACCCCAGAAGATCTGTCTTTTGTGTCTGCTCACCTTCTGAGCCACAACAACCTTCTCATTCTGTGGACTGGTCTCAATGACCTGCAGGTATTTTCATTTTAGAAACATATCTTTCAAGGAAAACAAGCCTTTTTCTTTTTATCTGGGAGAGTGATGATAAATAATACCTTTACATTATGACTAAATATTCATGTTTTATCAATTAGATTTAAGCACTTATGAATTCAAAGAGGAATTTCAAGGCTATTTGATTGAATATTTGCAATATGTCATATTTTACAATTGACCTTCAATGAACAATTCCTGCAGAACCCTGGAAAGTCTGTACAAAGTAATACACATTTTCCAAGGTTTTTCATGTGAAGAACATATACATGATAAATGTTTTGCCCCTAAATAATTATACCTTTTGAGAAAATGGCCTTAAAGAATATTACTCAATATAAAGTCTCTTTTAAGGTATTTGCGTATTATGGTTAATCCTCTGTAACACAAAGGTTATTTAGACTGTGTGAAAGTAAATCTGTGTAATGTGGTTCTGATGACCAGGCCATCGCTGGGCGTTTTTCACAGATAGCAGTTTACTATGTAAAATAAAAAAGCTCGTTAGTAGAAGCTACTCCCTTAAGACGAGGTTTGTTTTTGATACTTTCCCCCTAATAATGTGTGTGTATACTGCAGGACACACTGTCTCTTTTGTCACTCCACAGGAGGAAGGGCAACTTCTCTGGTCTGATGGTTCATCATACAACCTGACAAACAGTATGATGACATTACTGCCAGCCAATATGACAGACTGTTTTGCCCTTCAGAGGAATGCCACAGGACCAGGATACTTTCTCACTCCATTCTTCTGCAACATCCCGTTACCGTTCATCTGTCAATACCAGAGTAAATAATTTGTGTAAAATACATTTATTGACCAGAGCATTTCTGTGTATTTACTATTTGACAGTTTTGAGAAGTTATTCTTACTGTAGAAAATCACATATTAAAATAATAAATGCACTTAAAACACTGATATTGAGTTTGTTATGATGTTACTTTCCTCTATCACAGACCCTCCAGTCCCATCCTTTTTTTCCTTTGACCTGGTTCAGGTGACAGAGCAACAGGTGGAGCTTCGCTGGAGTGACCTCTCAGTCCTGAACTCATCTTTTGAGATATTCCTCCAGTACCAAGAGGAGGCAAATGGAGAGCTGGATCAAGGTGAAAAAGATACAAGCAGGAATTCAAAGGACAAAAAGGAGCCACAGAGCCAAGGCAGTATTAAAAAAATTGTGAAAGTACCCATCTCAGTTTCCTCAAGAGGGGTAACTGTGGCAGGTTTGTATCCAGGGAGCATCTATTCCTTTACCCTTAAAGCCTCTCATCCTTCTGGCGCCACCTGGAGCTTGGGGCAGACACGGACCGCATATACTAGTGAGTCTGCTGACAGTCTACTACACACATGTATTACACAAACAAAGGAAAACAAATGGCAATATTTTGTGCTAACAAATGAAATTTTGAAAATGTTTCTTTTATCACAGGACCGCTTTCTCCACAAAATGTCACTGTTGGCACCATTACAGTCAGTCAGATTAGTGTTCACTGGATGCTGCCAGAAGCACATTACGTGGCTGGATGGACATTTGTTGTACACTATTTGGATATGTCGTCAAGACGAGAGAGGATAGTTGGAATAACCAACACCACCAGGTCATCAGAGACTGGCAGGTCGCAGTCATACACTGTTGTCATTGGGGATTTGGAATCTTACAGGAAATACATGATTGAAGTTTACACAGTCACCCAGTATGGAATAGAGAGTTGCAGACAGGTGCCTTTGACTGTACAAACCGGTAAGCATGTAATGGATCTTTTTCACATTTTGCCACATTATAGGAAAACCACAGGTGTCGCTAATAACATTAATAACTGCTCTGTTCTGTTTAGGTATGCAGGTAAGCCATGACAGTGTGACAGTGACCCAACATTCACAAAACATGAACCCAAAACCTGACGCTTCTTAATGGAATTCAGCCTATATTCATTTTAGGATTTACACATTGCTGTGTGCAAAAATCCTTTAATAAAAAGGTCTGTGATAGCATACTGTGATAATTCATTAAGCTATTTATAAAGGAAGTTTTTTAGCTTAAGTTACTAAAATTTCTGCTTATATGTACAGTGGTGGTAACTCCTTCATTAGCAGCTTAAGTGTCCAGTAATAGTTTTAGCAATTTAAAACCAGAAAGCTTAGTTTGAAAAACTGTCAAACCTGGAATGTAATCACATGAAAGTCAGGTTACACTAATTCTCTGATTGCCACTGTACATCACTGTACTAATCCAGATAATATGATACAGTACAGCTGATCAGGGTGACATTAGGGCCATTTCCATCTGCGTCTGAAGGTGATCTTCTGTTCTGGGAATTCACTTCACTCAGTCCAGTGAATGGGTTTAGTAAACCTGAATTACTGATGTTCTTATCATCATGCCCAAAGGATTTCACCCTGATGTCATACATAACACAAAATTGCCAGAGTCCATCTGTGTTTGACACTTAAATAACATTTTTGTTTTATACCTTTTAGCGGTGAGGGCACCTAGTGGTCTGATGGTGATGAGCACAAGGGGAAATTTGACAGTCTGCTGGATCAGTCCACCTGATGATCATCCAGATGGTTATTATATCACATCCCGCCCACTCAGTAGTCCCAGTGCTTCCTCACTGTGGCTGAACCAATCAAGTTCTGGAGCACGCTGGTTAAATCTGTCCATTTGTGTTGATTTGGGTACACTTACTCCAGGTCAGACTTATGACGTAGGAGTGGTCTCACTGAAGGGAAATGCCATGAGCCAGAGAACCAGCATTGTACACACCACAGGTAAAAATAAATAGTAGTGTAGATATTAGCTATAACAGCACTGATCATTATATTACCTATATATTTTTTTTTTTCCCTTTTTTCTCTATGTGTAGATCCATTGCCAGTTCAAGTGGCAGCCCCGTTGTCACTGGGTCCAAATTCTGCACAGCTGTACATCCAGCATCCACAGCAAGGCCTTATTGATGGAGTGAAAGTGTGTGTATGTTCCAGACTTTGTAACACTGAGTGTGAGGGATTATGTGGGCATACATGCACCTGGTATGCCCTGCCTGCTGGTGTTCATATGATAACCCTTAGCAACCTCAATCCAGGATCACAGTATCAGCTCAAGGTGTACAGCACTAGCCAAGAGCAGATGGGACCACCATACTACACCCATCCTGTTAGAACAAGTGAGTTATATTTGCACCTACTGATGCATGTACTAGTCAGATTGTCAATGGCAACATATTTAAGCTGCTTTGAACACTGAGGTATTGGCACACTATATAGTACACTATATTGCCAAAAGTAGTCGCTCACCCATCCAAATAATCGGAATCAAGTGTTCCAATCACTTCCATGAAGGACGGTACTTGTCTGACTGCATTTTGCAAAGTGTAAAGTTTGGTGGAGGGGGGATTATGGTGTGGGGTTGTTTTTCAGGAGCTGGGCTTGGCCCCTTAGTTTCAGTGAAAGAAACTCTGAATGCTTCAGCATACCAAGACATTTTGGACAATTCCATGCTCCCAACTTTGTGGGAACAGTTTGGAGCTGGCCCCTTCCTCTTCCAACATGACAAAGCAAGGTCCATGAAGACATGGATGAGTCTGGTGTGGATGAACTTGACTGGCCTGCACAGAGTCCTGACCTCAACCCAATAGAACACCTTTGGGATGAATTAGAGCAGAGACTGAGAGCCAGGCCTTCTCGTCCAACATCAGTGTGTGACCTCACAAATGCGCTTCTGGAAGAATGGTCAAAAATTCCCATAAACACA
>OMLM01011879.1:0-12056 GCA_900302695.1 Helostoma temminkii
TGTGTATGTGTGTGTGTATGTGTGTGTGTGTGTGTGTGTGTGTGTGTGTGTGTGTGTGTGTGTGTGTGTGTTCAAGGGCCCAGTGAGAAGCAAAATGGACAGCCTGGGAGGGTGATGGTTGAGTCTAGTGATGCAGTCAGACAGTTTAATGACAGTCTTCACCCTTGAACATACAAGCAAGTGAGCACCTGGCATGCTCGCAGATGCACACACACCGTATGACATGTGCACATATATGTGTGATATATGGCATGGCATTTTCAGAAAAAGACACCAGGACTGGTGAAAATGAAAGAAAGAAGCATATGACCCTGAACAAAAGAGAAAACTAGAAATTGCTAACAGACATCTGTATATAATGTTTAAGAGTTTTTAATATGTTTTTTTGTACATTTACACTTATCACCCAAGGTGTTTTACAAAAGTTTTGACAGAAGACAATAAGCACCACATAAAACTGTCATTAGCAATAATAAATGAAACCCTATTATTGAAGTATAGTAAAGGTTTCTAGTGATGTTCGCACAGAACAGCCCACAGTAGAAAGCTATTCATGGCTAAACAGAAGCCAAGCTCTATGCGCTTTCTTTGTAAGTTGTGCCTGGCTATGGCCTTGCATCTTATTCAGCAGGACCCATTCAGGACTGGACTTAAATTTGGTTCCCAAACAAAGACATAGAGAGACCTCATTAAAAAAACATGTCATTGGATCAGGCCTGGGCTGAATTGTGTGATTTTCCCTCCTACCATAAGTGACCATGACTGAGCGTTGGGCTGAATGAGAGGCCTGATAGAGGCCTACCAATGGAGCGCCACGCTACATCCCTATGGGAACCACCCCCTCACAGAGGGGGGTACATTTAAGCTTTGTTGCTCTGTTAACACAGCTTTTTAAAACACCTCTTTATGGACTCAGCTAAACAAACTGCTGCCTTTCGTTTTCTCGTGCCAGAAGGAGAAAGCAGAGTGCAGGACGAAGACGTTGTTTCTTGTTTTCATTTTATGTAAATATATTTTAAAGAGGGGCCAAATACAAATTAAAAATATCTGCAGTCAAACCAAAAATTTGATTCTCAAAACTTAAATCCACACTCCACAAGTCACAAGAACAAAGACAGTATAATGCTATGCAGAGGACATCTACATCTTGCAGAGTAGAGAAGAGTACATCTGTTCTTGCTGCATCTAATCGCCTGAGAACTGAACTTTGCAGTAGCTGAATGCAGCTGAACCAGGCCGTTGACAAACTGCACCATCTCAGTGTGTCCTCTGATATAGTCAGCACACACGTTTACCCAGAGGACTACAGACGTCATGCTATAGAAACAATAGGTTTGTGTATGGGTGTGTGTGTGTGTGTGACAAACACCGCCCTTCCTGGGAAACCTGGGCTGGAGACTTAGTCTCACAGGGCGTTGCAGAATGACAGTGAAATGAATAACAATGAACTTGCTGAGAGTCAAGTTCAGAACATTAGAGATGAACCAGAACTGAGGAGCACAGCTGTACACAAAGGAACAGTGTGTGTGTGTGTATAATTGTGTCAACACGTTCAGGAAATATCTCAATATGAGCACAGGACAGAGAAGAGCACCCACTAAGATGAAAATGCACACACACCTCTTCTCGCTCTCCCCTCCCCATCCCATCTTGCTGTGCACATGCAGCAAGGACCCCGTCCTTGCTATTCTATGGCTGTCTGCTGCGTGCCTGATGAAAAAGCACAACGACATAGGGGGTGCACATGCCTAAAGGCAAGAAAATGCACATTTGTAAATCACAGCCCCAATATAAACATAGGGTTTAATGGGAGTTTCTCAGGCGTGTTGGCAGGGGTCCACCTCGCTGTGTGCTTCACCAGCCGTGTTGCACATTTCACAGGAGAGAATGTGACTGAACAGGCTCCGCCACCACCCAAAGTGATGATGGTCTAAGGGGTACTAGAGAATGCATCTGAATACATTTGCATGAAGATTGTGCTACGTTGACAGGGCCACTGCTGAGAATGTACCATGCCCGTCACTGTCCCCAAAAATCAGAGCAATGATTGAAATGTCGTGCGGTGGGGGAACATAGAACAAACGGGAACTGTGTGTTTTTTTTAAATCTGCTGGGAGCTCAGTGCTGCCTGTGCCTTTCATATCAGCAGTGTATATGAACTAGAAACACCTGCAGGGGACTGGGACAGACAAACTTAAATGCAGCACCACGAGAGCAAAGTAAACACAAATTACACAGTTAATTTACAACCCATGACACTCAGACTTAGGTTGGTAGATCAAAAATAAGTTTGAGAACCTTGACTGAGATGATAAAATGGACACAATTATATGTAAATCATCATCAGACAAACACAAAAGGTCATTTTCCAACAGACAAATCTGATGTCTGCATATAACAAATATCTTATCACAATGTATCATACATAATCATGAAATAAAAATATCTTTTTGTTAAAAAATTGCATTATAACTCAAGTAGATAGTGTAAAAAACGCAATTTATCTGAAATATGTAACAAGAAAAACTTGTGTTAAAGGATGTTCCTGCGTGATTGTTTTTGCTTCGGTCTGGAAAAAAAACCCTGCGAGGATATTTGGTAGTAGAGTGACTTCAGAATACTGCAGATATGAGACCTTATTTCTTAACACACAGTAGAGATATTTCAGCCGCAGATTGTATTAGAAGATAAACTGACCATATTTTACTGTAACAAATTTTGATAGGATTCCTGTAACCTTTTAATCAAATATATGGGCTGTAAAGCTGAGCATGCCCTAAGGTAGAGAGTGGTTTGTGGAGAGTGTACTCTAATTTTGAAAATAACAGGTAGGCTACAGAAGGAGCGTGGTGAAGCCCTGTGATAAACCTTTTGCAGATATAGTCAGCTAGCCAAACCATCCTGTCAGATCAGTGCCTGAGGAGAGGCAGAGGGGGATAGAGAGGCGGTGAGAAGGGGAAGAGAGCAAAACACGGGTGAAAAGGGTCAGCAGGGAGGAATGCTAAACCCCAGAAGCAAGCAAAAGATTGTGTGTGCAGTGCATTTATATTTCAGCATGGGTGTGTGTGCATGTGTGTGTGTGTATATATGTGTGTCAACCCCAGCTGGGCAGACATTTACTTGACATGCTGATAGGGATTTAAGCAGTGGGTGGGTGGTGTGTCTGACCAAGGTGAGTGAATGAGCAGAGAAGGGGAACTGGTGGGGATCGGAGGATGATAGGAGGTGGAGGGATGGAGGGGAGGCAGCGGACCAGAGGGGCTCACAAAACTGCCGTTACTAAGCTTGATTTCAGCACAAGTTGAGACGATTAAAAGATGTAGGCAGAAATGAGGAGGAAAACAGGGGGTAAGGGGAGTGGGGTTTTGTAGGAGAACCCTTCAGGCTATGGAAGAGAAGGGGGACTAGTCTATTGAGGTGATGAGGGAAAGCGGGTCTTTCTTTCAGACAGTCTAATGAAGCATAAGTCCCCAATGAAGAATGGGAGCAGGCTACTGCAGGGTGGGTTAGCTTGCGCCTCAGCTCCTCTCCATTTCTCCCCTTTCTTTTTTATTCGTCTTCTCTTTTTCTCATGTCCATCCACATCCCATCTTTCTCCTCTGCTCATGTGCTGAAGTCCCTCCTCTTAAAGGGCTTGCACTGTTTATTTGAAACTGTTGTAACGTGCCGCAAGCTCACGCTCTTCAGATGATTTGATGAAATGGAAGAGGAGGATTGCTATTGACGAGCAGCTTCATCAAGAAAATAAGACAGCAACATATGAAATTAACAGATGGCCTTGTTAAGGTACAGCAAAATGTATCTGAACAAAATGATGATTTGAATTTTAAAATAATTTCTGCAAGGATTCAGCAAAAGTATTCAGAACAGATGCATGTACTGAACGACATGTAGTGCTGATTGTGGTGCGCACATACAATGAACGTGAGCCAACATGTTAAATTACAGGAGGCAGTAGACTGAGACAGACAAGGGGGCTGTCAAAGTGTCTGACTGGGTTTGACTGTGTCTGGTTGGGGGTTGACTGAGCTGCAGGACTGATTTCTGGCTCGATTTGGCTCAGGGCCGGCTGGAGGCAGGCCAGAGGCTGACTGAAGGGGGTTGGGTTCCCTCGCGTCTCAGCTCAAGTTGTCCCTGGAGCGAAGCAATAAGAAGCAGCTTATAAAGTAAGCAAACACAGAGGCAGCTCACAGGCAAGTCAGCCAGCCAGCCGGGGATGAACGGCACACACATATGCACTGCAATGATACTCCCCACACACCCCTGACCTTGACCCTTGAGGTCCTTCCTAACCTGTTTCTGAATGGAAGTCCATGCAGCTGGGGCGTCTAGTCATGAACTAACCACAGCCCCCCATCCAACTGCGCAAACCCCTCATCTCTGAATCATTTAGCCCGTTCCCACGCTTGATGACAGGGATGCTGTCTCTGAGTCTGAATGGTGCAATTTAATATTAATGTGGCTGCTTTAGTGCTGCCCCAGTCCTGTGTCTGTTTCTAAGGACAACAACATTTCCAGGATTATCTGTGGTTTGTATGAATTATCTGCAGTAGATTAATCAGAATTCTTCCCACCCACCTCCCAAAACTCTCTCTGCTTTATGTCTTAAATTGCATCTGTGGTTTCCATCAGTGGCTCCCTCATATACACCATTCAGCCTGAGCATATACGTACACTATATAATTTATGTCTAAAGATGTGTGTGTGTTTCTGTATGTGTGTGTGTGTGTCTACAAGTCATTCAGGGGGTTCAAACCCCTCCACCTTCACATTTTCATTACGGACAAATCTCAGGCCTGTGCTACACCAGCGTGGCCTTTTGCTGGCGAGCAGGCAGTTTAATCACACATACAGCACTACTCCATTTTCATTTCCTTTTCATGCAGCCTCCATTCCACTCCAGCTTCATAATTCTCCCCTCAGAGCTGTCTAGCCCATCTGAGTGTTTGCAGCCTGTTGAAATGACATAATCAGTGACTTGGATAAATGCCTGACTGTTTTTCCCTGAGTCTATAATCAGACTTGGGGCTCAGTGTTGCAGCTCTGAGGAAACAGCAGCAACACTTGACTCAGGAATTACTTCCAAAGGATGGCAGTTTCATAACAGGAATTCGCCGGAGTATCCATGAAGTTAATTTAATTTGGTCAACTGAGTGCATCTTAGCAAATAAAAATAGGTATGGTTACTATCAGCGACAGAAAAAAGCTTGTTCCCTTAAATGATTGGCAAACCCATTTTTTACAAACTGTTAGTTATCATGATCACTGGAAAGTTTTTAACTGCTGTTACTGTAATAAGAAATGCAGTGTTTAGGAGAAGTAATTGTACATATACATGTATTTATATAAGTTTAAACAATCAGAATCTACAATCATTTTTGATCATTTGAGCTCAGCTGTCTCTTCAAAATAAAATGCTATTATTTGTGCATAGCAAATAGTTGTAATGCCACATTTGAAAAATGTGTTTATACGAGGAAAATTTTGGTAAAAAAGATGAATAAAAGTATGACCAACACACCTATTCAAAATTCAGTTCTCATTTAAATGATCAAGAGGTTTGAGAAAGAAAATTTGTTTGGCCACAACAAAAGAAAGAAGACATGGAATGGGCCAGGATGAATTGAGCGACGGCTGTAAATGCTTTCAGCAACTATTACTTCAGTGGGTAGAACACATTCAATCAATACCTAAGCAAATAAAAAGCAGTGGGCAGTCTGAATGAGAAAAGCTGCAACAGAATGGGTGACAATCGCACACAAATGAAGAGTCCGCATTCAAGATGCTTCATGAAAATTATTAGAGTTAACATAAAAATACAGAGTTTACATAATTTAAAAAAAAAATGCCTCACAGTCATGACTGAGGCCAAGTTAAATTTTATTGTATTTATTATTATTATTATCATATTATTATTATTTTATGTGGTCTTGACTAGGTTCAAGTGTTCTAGTGCAAATTTTATACTTATGATTCAATGAAATCCTGCAAGAATTAAATGATTATAACTTGTCTGCAGCAATATATTTAATATTAAAATATAATGTAATATTAAGTTTTAGGTTTAATATTATTAGACATAGATTAAAGGCGGTCTTACAATATGTGGCATTGCTGTTTACGTTTAAGAGAGTAGGTATTGTTGTTCATCTTACCTCCTGTGAATTACCTGAAATATATAGGCATACTCACACTATTGTCTTCATGCATGTGCAATACATCAACCAAAGCAATGGCTACTGTACCATCCTGCATGTTCTCTTTGTGTTTGAATTACACATAATGGCAGCAGCATAGTAACACACAGCTACAACCATCATAAGCATAAATGTTTTTGTAGGATATGTTGTTGGGATTTGTGTCCTTTTTATGAATAGACATGGATCTGCATGCAAGTGTGTGTGTGTGTGTGTGATCATATGGTAAATGTGCATGAGCAGGTATGCAACAATTACGGTGGATGACTAGAGTAGTGCTCTGGTGTTATGTTCATGTGGTGTTTCATAAAACATATGGTCTCATTCGTTGTTTTGAATATGCAAATTAAGATAAGAACGGCTCCACTCTGTTTATCTCTCAAAATCCAGCAAAGCTACTCTTAATCCTTCTTTAGAAAGACTTAACACCTACCTTCCTGGGGTTATTCTCCATCTCTTTACCCCCACCAAGAGAAGCCCACCATCTTATAGCGCCCACACACAAACACACATCCATATTCAAGATCATATAGCAGCGCATGTTGCCACACTACTTAAAAATATAATTTAGCACTAGAGTTGGCAATGATTTTGGCAACTCTAGTGCTAAATTAGACAAAATCTAACCAGTATTATTTTGTACCACATATTAACATATTGAATAAAATATATATATTAGTGGTAATGCTGCATATGGAGGTGCACATCATTCATATGAGGTTTGGTCTGTGTTTACCTTTCATAGTTTAAATAGATGGTGGCTGTCAAATCTATCTCGTATGCTCAGTGTTAATGGTTTCTGTTTCACAGATAAATATACACACTAACACCTGTCCACTGACACAAGACAGACAGACTAAAATACAATCACACAATAAGAACAGGAGCAAAATATAATATCCCTAACATTTTTAAGTTTCAATGCTACCTTAGTCCTGTGTTCTTCCCTCAGGATTACAAAGGACCATGACTGAGGTGTGTGTGTCATCCTCCAGTCCTTGCCTTGAAGTTCAAGGCTACACTACAGCAGATCTTCAGAGTGGATGATGGCCTATTTCCTCAATACAGACAATTCACCAAAACACTCTCTCCAACAGTTAGCACTGACAGGTGAAAACAGCCATGAATGCCACGGGACTGCACAATGAAACCAACAATTGCACAAACACACACAGCACAGATACATATAAACACACACATCAGTACACAGTAGCAGCAACAGAGGATCCATCAGCACACCACATTAAGACCATAAAGAACCAATACATCTTCTGTTCCACGTACACAGTCCATATCCTGCTGCTTCTGCACTGATACCCCTGATCCCCCTGCGCTTTGACAAGGCGTAATAAAGCCTCTATGAAGCGCTGCATTGTGTGGGGAGCACACAATGTTGCATGCTGAGTGCTGTGAGAAGGGCGTACACCACTGGGTCCCACGGCGCAGCAGCGCACCAGGGCCTATAGCAGGGAGTGCTGAGCATGCTAATGAGGTCATTATGTTATGCCTCTCCCTCGCTCCTGCTCTCCTTTACAGTGTGGGCTTTGCTTGTCAGAGGAGGCAGGGTACCCTGGTAATGTACCCAACCACAGATGTCACATATGGCACAATGAGAAGACACACGAGTGCCTCAGAATGAGCCTCTGAGAGACAGACGAGGCAACGCTTCATTTTTCAGTTAGCATCAAAAGCAGGAAAATTGCATTAATGATTTGCATACAGAATAAGGTGAGCTTAAAAAGAAGTAAAGAGGAGGGCAGCCACAGCCAACATTCATTCTCTAATTGTTCAATCAGCATTGTGTATTCAATCAGCAAACGCTGAGCGCTGTGTTTCCTTTTTTTCCTTTTACACTAACGCTATTATGTACAGTCGAGCGTTAGGGGTTAAGTATCAAGCACATGCAAATGTAATTACAAGATATTTGCATAGCCATTAACAATTAGAGGGCAGGTGGCAAACTGCGGGCATTAAAAAGCAACTGAGCGCCATCTTGGCTGTGGGAGACAGCTGGCAGACAGGGATCGGCCATTTTGTGAGCATAGGTCGCTGCCAGGCTGAGGCATAGCGAGGCACCAGTCTCTCTCTCTGTGTGCCAGGAGACTGGCAGATGAGGACTAATCATCCTTTAATACCCTCCCTGGTACAGGCAATAACACCGAACTTCTCCAACAGCCAGTGACAGTACGATCACAGCTCAGAGCTCCTGTTGAGACCTGACTGATGATATCAACTACAATACAAAGTGTCTGTGTTCACTTTTAAATTGTAAATGGTCTACACCATACAAGTCCAGACCATTTACCTCTTATTTACCCATTCGCTCACACAAGCACACACACATTTACATACTGATGGCAGAGCTGCTAAGCAGCTGACCTGACTCATCAGGGGCAACTTGGAGTTCAGTGTCTTGCCCAAGGACACTTCGACATATGACTGGAAGAGCCGGGAATCAAACCACCGATCCCATGACTGGTAGATGACTGTACAAGCTCCTGATCCACAAACACACATTAACCTCTAAGCAGAGATGGCATCTTATCATAACAGTGGTATTGGGAAAAGAAATGCTCCCTTTTTCTATTTTTAATTATATTTATGTAGTTCTATATTACTATTATTTAATTTATTTTTTACTTATCTCAAAACTGAAATTATGATATTGTACTTACCAAGAGATACGAATCCCACTGGAAGATTTCATGTTTGTAGAACTGTCCATCTGTCCTCTAACGTCCTTCCAAGTCCACAAATACATGGCGTCTGCCATGACCTCTCAGAACTAAAGTTTGAGCAGGATGTTTTAACCACATCATTAAAAAATATTCTTGTTCTCCTCACAGTTTTTTTTTTCAGAAGACTTTTCACATCTACACTCATACTGAGCCGGGTATGTTCATTTTCTTGTGGATTTTGCTGATTTTCTTTAGTCACTAGCCATTTTGCTAAAACATCAGAAGAGCAAGTCTCTTTGTGTGAATAATGACTATTGAAAATGTGACAAAGAAATAAGTCATCTGAAAACCTAAACTGTATCAGACAAGGTGAGGGGGCACTGAACAGGTACAACTGCTGTCCTTTTCATCTCTCATTCAATTAGCAGTTCGCTTGCGCTGCCATGGGATCCCAACTGCACAGCAGTAAGTGGACTTCAGGTGCTATTTCCACACACAGAGATACAGAGATGTATGAAAGCCTGAACCCGCCTTCCTTTCTTCCACCCTATTGATCAATACTGCACTGCCATATCCTCTGATGGGAGCTGCTGTAGTGAGAGTAAGAAAATCTAAGGCAGAAAGACAGGTTGTGTCTGATATAGTAGATGAGAGAAAAAGTTCAAATTGTCCTTTCACCCTGGCTCATGAAACCTTAGGAATATTGTGTGCAGTGTGCTTGCAAGTGGGACTGAGCAGAACCGTCCTGTGTAATGTCTCATGGATGGATGGATCCTATTCAAACATTTAAGGTGGAATGTATAATAAGACAGAAAGAGCTGGAAGAAAAGAGACTCTCGATGTCTTGTGTTATTCTTCTTCAGTTCCTCTCCCTCCCTCGCTGTCTCCATATCTCTGACAAAGTTTTATCAAGTGGTGTTGGACGCAGCAAAAAGCCCTCCGGCAGTACCACACACAAAGACTCTCTCGCTCTCTCTGGCTCTTCAGTCTCTCTTTTTGTCTCTGTTTCACACACGTGCACATACTGACACACACACACACACTGCGTGTGGGGTGGATACAAGGTTAGGGCCCTAGCCCTGGCTGATGCTGGGACTGTTGGAGAAAGATAGAAGGAAGAGATGGTGAGAGGAGCTGGGAGCAGTGGTGGTGGTTGGTCCCTGGGCTCTGAGGCCTGCAGGCGGTGCTGGGCAACCTTTGCTAGCCTCTCTCCTCTGTATTGATTTCTGCTGCTCCGCGCTGCTCCACTCTGCCGCGGAGGCTCCTAGCCGGCGGGGATGAGAGCTCGGCTCACCCGCCTCACCTGCCTCTTTCCTGGCTTGGCTGGCCTAGCCTGCCCACTCTGCCGCAGCTTTGGATGGCCCCCACTGGCTCCTCGGGACCCTTGTATGCAGCGCTGGGGCTACAGGAGGAAGGAAGCCAGAGAGCCCATGGCGATCCACAGCTGTGTTCACCTGCTCTGGGTTCACCCGCTTCGAACCACATCCTCAAACTGCTTCTATCCTTCTTTCTTTCCATCCTTCCACCCACTCTGCTTCTCTTTTTCCTCCTCCACTGCCTCCTCCTCCTCCTCTTCTTCCTGCTGTACACAAACAACCAGAGACAGAGATGGAGAAAAAACAAGTTAATCTTAACTTTCAGCATTTTACCCACTCTGACTGTCAATCCGGGTCTTTGATCAGCGAGAAGTCGGAGGTGAGGATTCTGGCATCCTCCCTCAGCCGGTAATATGAACCTGCTAACCTCAGAGAGCAGAAACTGCAGGGATTGGAGGCCTGAGAGTTAAGTGTGTCAGGCATAGAGATACTGCCTGCCAAAGGTACTCTCAGCTATTAGATTCTGATGTGCTGCAGATAGCAGAATATAGCAAGAGAGGACCCATTATAAAAATCACCACTGCGTCAATAGAATGTATAATATATTTAGTTCTCCCTTAGCTGTATATTTATTTCACTTTAATGGTTATAGATAACAAAAGCAACATTTAAATATGACAGAGTAAAGTAGAGAGGAAATTTTCTAGCTAGCTCTCCCTCACCCATTTCTGTTTATGTCATAGTGCATGTGAAGGAATGGAAATGTTTTGGCCAGACCAGTGGTGCCCTATAGAAACTTTGTCAAAGAAAACATCTCAGCTTTTGTATCATCCAGAATTATTCAAATGGGTTGAGCAGCCCTCTTCTTATGATAATAGCTGCTTTCTTTGAGGATTCGTGGTCCCATTGTGTTCCTTAACAGAGAAAGAGCCATGGCCAAATTCAACCCCCATCACCCCACATTGCACCATTGCACCAACCACACGATCTCCAAAATACCCTCACCACAGTCACCACAGAGTGCTGACAGCCCTTCTGTCCACCTCTCTCCACCCTCCGCAGGCCTGAAAAAGAGACTAAAACCCACGGGCCGACTGCCAGGGGAATAGAGAAGTAAAGTACAGAGGTTTAGAGTCAGTGGGCCGGCAAGGCTTTGGAAGTTAGAGCTTTCTGTTAAGGAAAGAGCAAAGGGGTGCAAGAATGGCGTGGGGGGTTACACTGTTGGGATAAGAGAAGCAAGTTTGAGAGAGGGGGGCCAGTTGAGTTAGGGGGACATGCATGGGGACCAGGGGTGTGGTGCATGTCTCAGACACAATAATACTATTCATTGGGCTCAGACATGGGTGTTAACTCCCCTCTGACAGAGCACAATGGGACTCGGCGGCATTCAGGCAGCCTTGGTGATATTGTTAGTTCGTGGCTGCATTCTCCCTGCCGCAGGATAGAGCGCCTGCATTGTACTTGTCCGGCAGGATGGATGGAGGGAGGTTTGAGAGGTGAAAGCCAAAGAAAGAAAGAACAGTACGTTTGTCTATCTGTCAGTGCTGAAGGAGAGAGGGGCAGAGGGAACAGAGGGTGGAGATGGTGGGGAGGGGTGTTTTTGCCCCATGGCATTGGACTTGTTTGTTTCAGGGGGGAAAACATAAAAGGAGAAACTGAGACTATGAGAAATGTGCAATAAATATTACTCAAGCGGCTGAGTGCAGGGCTAAAGAGGCATTAAAGGAGATGGAGACACAGATGGAGCGAGGAAGGAATGGTGGCATTTTCATGGGAAAAAAACTCAGCAGGTTTGTATGCTGCTTCAGAGTTGAGTTGCATTTTGTTCATACACCTAAAAAGAGGGAGAGCAGGAAAGAGTGGAG
>OMLM01011880.1:0-43250 GCA_900302695.1 Helostoma temminkii
AAAACCAAACGTAAAACTACAAACAATTTTAATCTGAGGGCAAAACAGGGTTTCGCGTTTTTTTGTTTCAAATTGCCCCCAAATAATGCAAATATTTCCACAACCGGAAGTCGTGTAACCTATTTTGTCAGGTGTTCCAGATGATCGACTACACTATGTGTGGAAATAAAAGCACATACGCCGTGAGTTTATCTATACTTACTATCCACAGGCTGTTTCAGCGTCTGTAGATGTGGGTGGGAGACACAGGCTGTCAGCCATCAATGCTTCATTGATCGAGGACAATCCTCGTCGTAAAATTGGACTTTTTAAAGAAACCCCCCACTCCGCATTAATTATCACTTTGTCTGGGGTGTGTGAGTGTGAATGCATACGTAGCCCGCTTATTAATGCGTGTGCAACTAACCATGTATTTGACTATTTTACGTTGCACGCATGTAATCACTTGAGAAGAGGCCAAAAGGAGATGAAATGCCAACACCTTCTTCTAAAATAGGCTGCAAGTTAAAGCGAAGCATGGTGAGACCGAGGGGACGCAAAAATCCATTAATCCAGGTCGATGTTAATCTGTAAAAGACTGATTCAATTTAAAAATATTTTCTATTTCTTCTTATTGTTTCTTTTTATTATGAACCCACGTTAAGTGAATTGGCTGCAAATCGTTTAGACTGCCTCAAATAAAACCACAATAAACAAAACAAGCTATATTTTGTCTTTTTCTCAGGCCATCTAAAATACTTAAGAATAAAAAAATGTGAGTTCGGGGGGTTACTAAAACGCACATGAATGTGGTAATCGTAAATTGTTTATGTCATAAATATTCGCCTACTTATTCTTATTTTCCTGTGATCTGTCAGTTAAATGAAATATCTCTAGGCTACTCAGAATTTTCGCAGAGTAAAAAAAACCAAAACAAATTATCCAGTTTCAGTTGTGTGGAGAAAAAAAAACAAATGAAAAGGAAATGAAAATACTTCTTTATTATTCTCACAAAGCAGACATAAAATTAAAAAAAATGTTTTGTATATCAGAAAGTGGCAGCTGCTCATTTACCCTTATAATAGGTTACAATCAAGAGGCTTCCCAAAAGTCTTTCCAGGAAAACGTTGATGGGAAAATGTGTTGTTAAATGGCTGTGATGAATAGGCTACGTGGTAGCTGCAAATGTGCACGACTATCAGTAATAAATGTCAAAGATTTTGGCTGCACGCATTTACGACGGTCTACGTTGTCCTCATACATCCACGGACTACTCCGCCTGGCTCATGCCAGTATTTACACCCTAATCTAAATTTACCGATTAAAGCCAGACCACAGCTATTACAAACAGCATGCCAAGATATCCGGTGAACTCACTGTCAAAATTTACTTCACACTAATTACACTACTTTTTTTAAAATTTTGACCACACTAACACGCTACGACAAACCTCATGCAGCCACACTTTAACACGGTGAAAGGCTCCTTGCAGATTTTCTCCATTAAAGCGGATTTCGGCAGTGGGATCCCAAAAACCGGAGCTGTTTTCTCTCCGTTCACCCTGACGTGCAGCCTATAACCTGGATAGTTTCGAGGCTCGTTTCACTTGTTTTCATAACGTTTCATAATCATTAAGCACCGCTGGTCCGCATTTATCCATAAACTAACCTCGATTATTTTAAATATCCAACATATAATTTCCCCCCCTCTGCAGCATTCCCTTTGATTCACGCTTGACTCATATGGCTTCGGGGCCAATAGGGGTCCGCCTTTGGGGCGCCTCGAAACCGCCTCTTCTTATCCCCTTTCATCATCTAACCCGGGACGCCTTGAAACCGCAGGGCCAGTTATTGCCTCTTTTTCCTTTTTTTCAGACAGCCCAATGCGGACTGGCCAACAGCCAATCAGAGACTTGTTTACACTCTGTGACTGACAATGCTCTGGCACCGCGCCAGCCAATCAAAACCTCGCATACAACGGTGGAGTTCATTTGTAAACATTTAGCATAATGTAGTAACCCGAGTCCACGCTAATAGCATGGTGGGAAATATTGGAATTAGTGTCTTGTCCGCATGATTCAGTGCAAAGTTTCTAGACACTGTCTTTTGTCCAAAAGCCTGTGTTCACAGGAAAGATGGAAAAAAAGAAAAGTGAGCGTTTGATGTTCATGAATGCCCCGAATTGTTAGCGAATTTTTAAAAGGGGGGTTTTCAGTGATGGTTGCAAAATATCCCTCATAGGCTATAAATCTGGAACAGAGATAGGTTGTGTTTCAGATTATATATTTATAGTTAGAAACTTAAAGCTTTTGTTTCTGAGCATTACTAAATAAAAACTATTTAGCACACTCCAGTGCTATATAGGACTTCACTCTCTGGGTAAGTGTATTGTTTACCCACTTTGAAGTGATGTGAGTGTTTTATTGTTTTAAACCCAAGATAAAATTACAATTTCCTTCTGGGATTAATAAAGTTTTTTGAGGCTCGAATCAAAAGATGAATCAGCGTTTATATCTTAAAGTGTGCGTACATTGAACTGCACCTTTAAAACTTCAGAATCACACTCTGAATGTGTTTCTGTTGGTTTTTGGAGAATACACAGAACAGTAACATACACAGAGCAGTACAGTGGTACAGTAGGGTACAGTACCACAGTAACAATACCCAGAACAGTAACATAAATCTAAAAAAATGGAATTAAATAGTGTAGACATGTACCATATAAACAGGGTGGGAATATAAATAGGGTACTCAAGAGGCATATACATGTGCAAATTAAAACTTAATTTAATTGTTGTTAAGTTTCATTTACATCTGTTACCATAACAACCCCCGTTTCCATCTTTTAATCTGGGTTACTGTGAACATTTGAGCTGTGTATGTAGCAGGCCTGTGCATGTTTATGATTCAGATATAGGCTACTTGAAGCATTATCCAAGTAATGTAAATCAGTTTGGGTTTCGTATAACATGTAAACGTTCAAATCCATCCAACATTTTTACAATATTTCCATTGTTATGACCACTGCCTGTAGCCCACAGCTGTTTTATCTACTGTGCATTTAAACAGAGGCTGCACTGAGCTCCATTGTAAGTGATTTACATCATTTTGTGCTTTAAATCTGGCGCTTTTCGCTCTGTTTAGCTGTGCCAGTCACCAAACCATTGGCCTGTGCTGCTGGCCAATCAGAACCGTCCGTATCCCCGGGCGGGCGGTACGAGGTTATTAACATGCAGGTATCCGACCAATGGGAGGCCGTGTTTACCCTGCCCCGAGACGCGAGGTACGCAGTTGCACCGGGAGAGAAACCGCTGCTCTGAGATCCGAGCCGCGATCCAGCCAGGCCGGAAGCCCCAGTCCCACTGCTTCCATAGACTGAACCAGCAGGCTGCTGCACAGCCTCAGATGGAAATACTGTAGGATTTCACTCTAACCACATGGTTTATTTCAGATTTTGATTTTAAATGGGAGTCGCACTTGGCCTAGCACCTTCCCTCCCTGTGTTTTGTGATTTTATAATTTATTGTTATGCAAGGATTTAACATACCAGTAAGTAGTCATTTTATATACTTGGTTTTATTTTACTGAATAAAATCTTTTAAGGCCTGTTTCCTAGTTGTAAAGCGACAGAGGCTGTTTTTAATTCAAACTGCTCTGGATGACATGCTGACCAATATACACAGACACTGCTATAAATTTAAAAATAACAAAACAAGATGTGGGATACATCGATAATTTAGTGCGATGGGCTTAAAATACAGTTCGTCAAATTAGGATTTTATTATTATTATTAATAATAATATTATTGTTAGATCAAATTTTAAATCATACTTTAATTCTTTGTTTTTACCTATTTGCAGAAATGTGACAGGCTACGTATTTTTGCTGTTGGCAAAGATGCAAAAGCCTTCGATAAATTGTAATAAATATATGCTATATTTATGTAAGCTCGTTGTCTGGACGTAGGCTCCTGTTGTAGTGCGGATGTAACAGCCTAAACTCCAAGCGACAACTTGCATGGAGAGAACGGGAGACATGTTTCCGCTCGCCCCGGCCGAGGTGCACTCCCTGCCGGCCAGCTCAGTCACGGAGAGCCGCTTGTGTCTTAGCGCAGCATAATTTGATTTGTTACGTGCGTTTCTCCTTTCGATTGGATTTTCTAAATGAAATTGACAGATGTTTAATGAATCGCTTTATGATCGACCATAATCAAAGCCATTTCTTTAATTAAAGCGCGTTTGAGGAGCGATTTCTCGTATTTAAAGATACAATGAAATCAAACAATCGCGGATTTTTACGCCACAGCAAATACATTCCCATGAATGTACATTTCAACATTTACACATGTCAGACTCATAAACGATGAGTAATTTCATTTTACTGATGTTAGTGGACATGTAGAGGGAGCTAAATACAGCATGGCGAGAGGAGCGTAATGGCTGACTGCAGAGCACTTTCTCAGTATGGAGACAAAGGCAGTCCTCCTGACGGGCGGCCATTCACCTCAGATCTCTATACAGTCCACAAACTGAAGACACGGCTACCGTGCATGTTAATGCAGGGATCCTTTAACGTTTTCACGTCAGGGATGCGTTTACATTCACATATTAGCTCAGGAAGCCTCAGTTAAAAATTACTTTTTCCCAGCAACGTCATTATGGAAGATTTTTATTATTGTTGATAAAGCACTGAATTGTAGGCTGGATTGTGAGTGATGAAATAGAGAGATGATATTGTGAGGAAAGCAATCTTTATTATAAGAAAATACCTGCTTGTTGCTGTATACATTTATTGCATTATCGATATTTTTTTATAGAAATTCAATTTAGGGTAAAATGCTTTTTTTTTTCAACGAGCACCTCCTGTAATCCCTTCCAGAAAGCCTGTGAGGTCCCCAAATTGACAATTAATATCCCGAAACCAGACCTATACTCTACTGTGTTAAGAAAATTCAGTCATGTGCCATTTATTTATTTATTAACAATTTTAAATTATACAATTTTAGTAGCCTTCTGCTCTGCCAGCTTTATGTTATAATTCCTCACATGCATCACTGAGGCACAAAAAACAGGCTGTTATTTAGGTGATTGTTCAAAAGACAAAGACGCATATTTTTTGCAGCGAAATTACATTGTATTTAAATTAATGCAAATGTTTTTAGTTGACCATTTATGTTGCACGGCGGAGGCTGTAGCCAATATTGTATTTACTACACAGTTTGATTACCTGACCTGAAATAGGTCAAGGCAGATGAAGACAGTGAGAGTGCAGTTATTCGCACGCACTAACACACGCGCTTGCACCGCGCACATGCAGGCACACACACGCACACGCACACACACACATACGCGGGCACACACACACATTTGGGGGGGGTTGGTCTACGTATGAAGCTGATGCATTTCTTTCACGGACCTATATTGTTTTCAATCAAATTCCTATTTTAAATATCAGACCTTCTGCTTTAGGATTTGTTTCCTAACAGCACAGGTCGTGTCTGAAGGTCCACACGTTGATGGATGCACGCTGAGTTTTATTATAAACTGGGTTATTGTTGTATGTTGTTGTATATAAAACGAACAGAACGTGTTAGGTATTTATGCCATTTAATATATATGGTCATTATAGTGCAATTTGTGAGCATAGACTCGGGTGCAGGCTAATGAGAGCTGGCTGGAGGTGATAGAGGCAGAAAAACGCCTGTATCAATCCGAGACAATAGGACGAGCAGGAGGGAGCAGGCAGCGTTGTTCACCTTGAGATGTAGGCTGAGGAGGCTTCATGTTAACACACCTAAGCAGGACAACTCTTCCTCCTTTAAGGAACCCATGGACTGTTTGGATTGTTGCAGCAACCACGACTCAGTATTAGCCCATATATATATGGGCTATATGTCATTTCCTATTTAACATGCTTTTTGGGGGGGAGTGACAGCTGCTGACGTGGTAGTTGAATTAATTGTTTGAATAAAACATCATGTGAACATTATGACAGAGAAAAGAATGCAGGGCTATAGGAGCAGTATGTGTCAGTCGTGTTTGTGTCTGTGCGGTATGAAGTGCTCTTCTCAATATGATGCATATTAGGCCTGCATGCCAGACTGATCAATAGAGCTCAAGTTGAGCCTGGCTCAGTGGGCTTTTGGACGCCTTGCTGCTCGTTTGTATCTGCAGTCACTTATTGTGTATCATCCGTTTTTAAGTCGAAAACGGTGATTTCATCTTTATGCAAAAGAAACCTTGATGTGACGAAAAGGTTTTACAGCAAAAGCCACTGGAGCGCCACTAATGAAGTGTTTTCTCTGATATTTTTCTAGGACTACACTGCAATGTCAGTATTTTTGCACAGCGCAATTCTCAATAGTGGAAAATATTCTCTGTTGATGATAAAATTAGTTTTTGTTTTTTTATTTTAATTTTTTTTTTTTCCTTTGACAGAAAAGATGATCGGAGGCTACGTTTTTGGCTGGAGAAGCCTGCGATCGACTGAATGCAACACATAGATCTGAAGGAAAGGATTATTATATGGGTTGCATTTGATTTTCCTGACCTGCCCTATCCGGATTTCGGATTACTAAACATTCTGCGGAATGGAAGGACGGGATTTCGCTGCTCCGGCGCACCTCCTATCAGAGCGGGGCGCCCTGGTGCACAGAGCCGCCTCTCGGATCGCTCCCTCGGGCCACAGCTCAG
Organism: Helostoma temminkii; assembly: GCA_900302695.1. NCBI lineage: Eukaryota > Metazoa > Chordata > Actinopteri > Anabantiformes > Helostomatidae > Helostoma > Helostoma temminkii. The sequence continues at coordinate 6,671 of OMLM01011880.1, forward strand.
TACAGCATGCCGGTCACTTCCCGCCGGGGAAGTACTATCCCTCGCACATACCGATGGCTCCCCACTCAGGTTAGTCAAACATCTACGGCAGTTTCGCCACGCAGGTACTTAAATGTGTGTTTTTTGTTCCCAGGGCGGCAACATTTATCTGTTGTCAAATGCTCTTGCAGCCAAATGTTGCGCTGCAAAGCCTGTGCATTTATCAGCCTGAATAACAGGCTATGGCATGTGCAGCACAAAGATGATTATTTCTGCACAGAAGAGTAGGAATATTCTTTTTAAACAAATAGATGTGCCTGTTGACAGAGTTTTATTATTCAAATATCAGCCAATAAATCCGATGAAATGTGATTTACACTAGGCCTACAATCGGGAATTTTGATTAAGCTAAATCAACATTTATAGCTTAAATATCTCAGAGGTAATAAAAGCATCTTAGTTAAACAAATAGCCCTCTGATAAGTTAGGTAAATGCCATGGTATTTAAAATGGCATTTAATCTGTCCTAGTCTGCATGGTAGACGGAGCACAGTGGCACTGGTTTCCCACCGGCTCTGCAGCTGAATCTGAAATGAGTTTTTGTCACTTCACGTTAAATTGATAAGTGTCACACCGATGACATCACTTAACCAAAACCCCGGGCCATACCCAGAGCCACAAGAACAGGACTGCACGGCTTAACAGTGGGTGGAGGTTGCAGGAAGCAGGACAATACTAGAAATGAATCCTGCTATGTTGGGCTTCGAGGTGACGGGGTGCAAATGTGTTCACGGTGCATGCACCAGGTTTAACAAGTGACCTGAGTATCACTGCACCCACATGTGCACCTTTACAATCACGAGCACACAAATTTGTGTCCAAATGTTACAATTCAACATAAAGACTGCTGAAAACAATAGTCTACAGTATAGCAGCTGACACACTGAAAGACACACCATACAGTCAAATGCAGTGTTGTACTAGAACCATCTAAAATGACAATAAACATGGTAATGGTTTTACCAGATGTGAATATTTTGAGGCTTCTTTATGTGGACATTAATTAAAGGCTTTACTATAAGAAAAGACAAAGATGTAATGAACAAGATCAACATATAGACCACTTTTGTTGCTTTTATTTTATTAAACCAAACCATATAAATTAGCCACGCTAGTGACATATTGATCACACTAAACACTCACACTTCTGAAAACAATTCCTTAGAAAATGTGTTCATGTGTCTTTTAAAACCTCATGATTAGATACAACAGCTGAGGAATCTGCAATCACAGGAAATCAAGGACTATTTAGCTCTTTGAAGCTATTTTATGTATAGAAAATGCATTTACAATAGAATTCAGTGGGTACGGTGAAGGTGGTTGAATAAAGTATCAATGCCTTTTCTGTTCTTCATTGTTTTTTATTAATTTATTTGCTTGTTTACATAAATAAAAAATACCTTATTAAACACTTTATGCAGTGTTGTGTGAGGCTAATCAAAGATTTTCATATGGTGTTTACAAAGATTCTGAAATTAATTAACAAAATCTTGAGGTATAATTACTGATTCAGGAGAATTCATAGGCACCATTCATCTCTCGCCATTTATGTTTGCTTTTGGCTGTACACACACACACACACTCAAGCACACATCCATATCATCCATATGTTTTTTTTCTTTTTCTTCTTTGTAATGACATGTACTGTTGAGAGCATGAAGGATAATGTTGGCTACAGGCACAGGTGTGCCCCCCAACCAGATTTGGTGTTTCTTTTGTAGCATTGTGCTGCACCACACGAGGAGCTACCCTCTGAATGTCATCACTGTTCAATGAGCAGCACAGGTGGTTTATTGTTCTCCCCAGTCTCCTCAGTAACACGTGGGTGTGACTGGAGATAAGTCTATCTGATATCCTCGAGATTTAGAAAATGAGTTATATTTCTGGTATTTGATTGAATTAACATGGGAATAATATGACATAAGTTCCCATAATTTCTAAATCTCTCTAGCGTCTGTAAGAATTATTTTTTTATTGCACTCTGCTGATGAACAATCTTTGATATATTATTTTAATAATGTTTGAAAATGTCAGGCATGTCATAATGCAAATAGATGGATGAAATATGAAGCATAATTTACAATTACTCATGACATATTTAAGATGGTGATCCATCAGAAAAGTAGATAATACAAATTTGTAATCCATGTGACATGAGGAATCATTTTTACCTTTTGAAAACCATTTTCATTTATTAGGTCCAGATTTAATATAAGCAAAAATTATTGACATATTATGTATTTATTTTCAAGTATTTAAAGATTTCATCCCCATACGTTTACCCAAGTGAATACAGGCCCGTAGTACTATGTAAGACCAGATAAATGCTCATAAGTTGTCTGACCAAATAGTCAGAGACTTGACAGGTCAGGTCATTAGTGTCCCTTCAAGTTTCCTATATGCTAGCAATATTAGCACAAAGGAGCATGTTGTTTGCAGAATGTGTTGGATCCCTTCAGTGTCTCTGCCTTTTCCCTCCAGAGACTAAGTTGCACACTGGTTCACATTAATACTTTACAAAGATCATGAATATTTCAAAGTTGTAAAAATGTATTCTGTGGCAGGTTTCTGATGTGGCTCATTGAAAGGGCTCCTCTGACTTTACAGAGGTATTTATTGCGAGCACTCCCTTCACCCCCACTGTTGAAAAGAGTGATGGCAGTTACAACACCCTCTCTTGGCATTTTTCCTTGCTACGTTACAGAATTTCAACATATTTAGGGAGGAAATTTACTCTCTTTCTTTTGCACAAACTGAATTTGGTTGTGATCGGGCAACAACAGATGCAAACACACACCTACCTTCATGTCCACTGAACCATGTTACTCAGCACCTGTAGAAATTCTGTCAGTGTGCATTTGCCTCTGTCCATCTTCACCTACTACAAGCCAGTCATTTGTAATGCATGTCAGGTGGTCGATTTATAGTTTGCACTTGCACTGTGTTCTGGGAATGTGACATTGGAGTAACTTGTCTCTGTGTGTGCTTGCTGAAACGGTGAGACGCAGACCTGTAAACTCATCTAATGTGGTTTAATTCAGCCAGTTTATTTACAGGGACTTTGAAATAGTAATTTTATCTTCTGCTGGCTCCGGCCTAAGCTAGGAGACAGCCTTCACTTGGCTGTGAGATTGGGATTCAGATGGTGGATAGTGTCAGAGCAGGAGACACAGTGGAGCTGTCTTTACTGCTGGCATTTATGGCTGGGGGCTCATCTTTCAGCCATATTGTTCTGATCAGTGTGCTCTGCCTTAGGTGTGGTTGTGTGAAAAGCAACAGGGGGTTCAGAGGCTGTCCCTGGTTTAACTCTGCTCTAAACACCCCATGTAATCAAAGGTCACATTTGTGTCACTTTGCTCACTCAGCCTCCCCTACCTTTACATCTCCTGCCTTCCTTTCCATACGCTGTCCCCCATCTTCTCCCTTCTATTTCTCCGTCTCCTTTCTTTGCAGCAGGAAGACCCTTGTGTCTGGGAAGTGGTGGTCTTCCTGCCACTTCTGTTTTAGCCACCCTCCTCTGCCCCGGGCCATTGTTGCAGACCCCAGCTTTGTGTGTGTTTTATGGCTGCTGTTAGAGATAAAAAACAGTCCCTTCCACCCCCTTTATTGTTTTCTGGTAGGATGTCCCTGTCATTCCCTTGGTTTTTATGTCCTAGCTGGATATCCGAGCAGCTTCCCCCTTCAAAGGTTAGCTCTGCTGTCTGCCTTCTCCCATTTTTTTTTTCCGCGAAGGGGAATAAATAACTTTACTGAGACTTTTATTGAACGTCTCATTGCTGTAATATCCCATGGTTCTGTAGTTGTTGGGAAGACACTTCAAAGACAAACACAGGTGTTTGGTGGAGTTAGCAAAGGGCTGGTTACAACCAGGTCTTTAAAGAACACACTTCAGTGAGTGGGTGAGAGGGTTGTTTGTGGGAAAGAAAGTTTCTTCTCCATGGCCTTGTAGCCCTTGTGTTGTTGTAGCCCTTTACCAACCCCTCCCCATCCTTGTTGATCCCGTACTAGAGCAGTAGATGGAGTGTGTTGCATGCTCAGAGTAATTATTTAGCTTTACACTGCTTAGTCCAAGTGAAAGCATGTTCTAGTTCTTTCTCTCTAAATCAAACAATTTAAGGAGTTTAGTGAGAGAATTTCAAGAGGTGAGTCTTACCTGAGGGAAAGAAAATGACATCTTGAATAACATAATATTACATTAAAGGGCTACTTGTATCTGAGAGCAGCTGTGGTGGAAGTACAGTGACAGAACCTGGGTTTTAGGCCAAGTTCCATTTGGCTGCGGCCTTGCGCGCTCCCTCCCTCTTTTGCTCCAGCTCAGCAAAAAAAGAGTGAGAACTTTGGCCTGTTGTTAAGCTCGTTTGTGGGTTGTTGTGAGGCGACACAGCTCAGACGCAATGTCACAGGAGTCCCCCTGAATGGTGGAGGTGTTGTTTGGCATAATACACCTCCACAGCGGCAGCAAGGTACTCAAATAGCACCTTGCCTGGTGCTGCCACCATCTGTCACCTTCCCTGACACTCCCACTAGCAACCCACATGACTTGCAAGGGCAGTCAGGTGTCTTACAAGGGTATGGACCTTGCATATTTGCAAATACATTTGGTTACATGGATAACATGAGGTAACTTAAGTGACAGATCTGATATCGGATAAAAATTTTTATCTGTGCTTTTTATTTGCATTTTGTTGCTTATCAGCAAAACTGTCTATAGAAAGCAATAGCTTAGACTGAGTCGGGGGAAAAGCATAGTCTGGCCTTCCAAGAGGATTTTGGCTAGCAAGTGGTCATGCTGCCTTAGAAACAGGCTCTTCAAACAGACCGCCACCCACACTACACCATGTGGCATGGTGCCACTGAGCACTCGCCTCAAGCATGAGGCGTGTACACAGGACAAACACAAAGGAGACCCACGGGTGAGAGCGACGGGTAGGGTAATACCTTCCTGTATCATATTGCAGGGCACTGTATTTCAAATTTTACATTCAATATGAGGAAGTGAGAAGGTGCATTAAGAATCCAATCAGGTTATGACAGTCTTTTGTTCACTTCCCATGTCGTGCACACACAACAAAACTTAAAAATAAATAAATAAATAGCTGGACTGAAATTGTATAAGATTGAACGACTGCTGTTTTGTCTGTGATTTTGATCTCTCTTGGGTCTTTTACTGTTTCTTTCCATCTCTCTTTCCCCCTCCTCCTCTCTTCTCTCTCTCGGTATCAGGCTGCTTCTCATCAGGCAGCCCCAGGCCCACCTCAGTGCATGGCCGTATTGCATGTGACAGCTGTTAGACATTATTAACGGCTCAAGCAGAAAATCCAGATTATTTGTTTTCTTAAATTTCAATTTTATTATTGTAATCGTTCAGTGAAAAGAACAAAAAAAGGGCAGTTGCTCTATTGTTATTAGCAGATTTGCGGTCAGTAACAATAATGTATGCATGAGTGTGTGTGGTTATGTTTGGGTGCATGTGAGTTTTCGCTTGCGTGTGTGTGTCCTGGGCTGTGTTCTCCAGACACCCTTCCCCATTAGAGCTGAGGCACCCTGTGGCTGGCTGTGAGGCCTAGACAGGTGCATTGTTAACCCTCTAACGTCTGAGTCTGCCTCTGCTCGATCTGTCTCTAGTGCTCTTGGTCAGATTTCACGCTTGTGATGAAGCTTGTTTAGCTCTCCCGCTTTGCAGTGCTGCACTAATGGTGTGCTCTTTCCCCGCACCTAAGAGGAGTGTTGTTTAAGCTCTTCATCTATTAGTCTCATCTACTCTTTAGGATGTCTCGCCAGGCTGACATTTCTGCTGCAGCACTAACATGTTAATGTATGGGATTCATTTTGAATGGGAAATAATTATACAGTTTAGCAGTTGTGCCTGTGCAGTGCTTCGTTCTCATTCCTGTTTGTTAAATATTATTACATATTTTCTGTATTGTGAGCTTCACTATATGGCAGACTGTGATATATAAATGTAGATGTATGCGGTGGAGGGACAAGACGGAGAGCAGATAAACTCAAATAATGGGCCACGATTTGGTGACTGTCAGCAGAAACAGCGGGTGGTGGTGACACACGGTACCAAACAATGAGGTGTGATGCTAAATATATGCAGAGATTTTCCATTAAATATACATGCAGTATGCCTCTCAAGGATGTGTCAGCCCTTTTGTGAAGAAAAAACAAAGATTAACATCAGGAATTCCATTTTAATAAGTCTCTTGGGACCATCCAACCAGCTGCCTAGTCCTCAATCCAAAGGGGACTTGTTGCTGTCTCTGTCTCTTTGTTATTCTTCCTCTCTTGCTCTCACTCTCTCACTGTCTCACATGGATTTCCCATGCTCCTTCTGACATTGATTAGAACAAAAATCCAGTTCTCTCCCTCCCCTTCAGCTTTTTTTGTCAAATCACTTGTTTTACACCACATTTTTTCCATGTCTACATGTTCTGTCTTTGATGATCCATGTCCATAGCCTATCTGCTCCTCCCAGCAATCTACTTCAACTCCTCCTTTTCCTTGACATTCATTGTCCCCAATGTTTCTCAGTGGGTCCCTCTTTGGCCTCCATCTTTTTGTACCCTCTGCCTGGTGTGACCACTAGGCTACACTGCCTCCTCTCTCTGGTACTGTATGTGTCCTGAGGATCTGGGGCAAATGACTGGCTCCTCAGCAACAGATGTGTGTTTATCTGCTGGTGCTGCATGCATTAGTTCTCTCCGCTTGCCATGCATGGTCACTGACCTACCCTCTGGTGAATATGGGGGAGGGGACTGAGTGAGTTTGTGTGTTTGCACGATAAAGACAGAAAGAGACAGACAGACAAAGGGAAAGAGAAGAGAGCGACAGCGAGACTAGATGCACACTGTCACATGCTGTCATACATTTACTGGTGCATTGCAAGCAGATGCATATAAAGGCACATGCACACGCAGATACACAAACATCAACACGCCATACACACTCACACATCTTGCTTCCCAGGAGGCCATGGGGCCAGTGGGACAGAGCAAGCTTGAGAGTCTGGTTTGTCTGTTTACATCTAATTATAGAAACAGGACTATTTCTGCAACCACTGCTCCAGCTTTATTATAGTCTTACGAGAGAGAGAGAGAGAGAGAAAGAGAGGGGTGGAGGGTGAGAGTGAGGGAAAAAAAACAAAGCTTTGACAGCCTTTTCTCACAATGGTGAACAGTTATCTCATCCCCTCAGCACTGCTACAGTGTGCAGGCTCTCACTAGAGTACCACAGGAGACAGAGAGGGAGGGGGAGAGTGTCTTGTATCATAAGTCTTCATGTAACATGAATGTGCAAATTTATGAGTGAGCAATGGCAAACAAGGCACTGCATTTTTCCTATTAGCCTCACTGATACATTCACTCAACAATAGTCCTTGGTAAAAAAGAGAATAATTTCTTCACCCTTGCCCTGTGGGGGGCTGTCACCGCTACGTGGCCGAAAGTGCTGTTCATCATAGCAGTCAAAACAAAAGGAAGAAAGAGCTGATAGTTGGGATTAGTGTTGTTTAAAATGTATCTACTTTTAAAGAAACAGGGTCATTTCAGTAGTTAATCCTTAAACTCTGTGGCTCATATCCAGCTGAGCTGCTGCTGTTAGCCAGGGGGCCTGGAGTTGGGAAAGCTGTCAAGGAGACACTTGGCTGCCCCTTGGCTTGCCTGGAGATGCCAGGTGAGAGCCAGATCAGAGCAGCGTTGGGCCTGTGGGTCTGGGCCATACAAGCTGCAGAATCCTGCAGGTGCTTTCAGGGCCCCCAAAGCCCAGTGCGCAGACTGCAGGATGTAACCTGAGCCAGGTGCTCCCTATTCCCCACCTAAATATATAAACCACTATATAATGGAAATGTGTGCTTACATAAAACCTACCACCACCACCCACTCCAACCTCTTTATTCGGAGACGTGGCAGGTAAATTAATTGGCCGTGAGTATGTAACTTATATCCCGAGATAAAGTTGCGCTGTCTGTTCGAGGCGTAGCGTGACGGCCGCAATGATGGCTCCATTGTGTTGATGTTGAGGGGGGTAGTTAGCGGCACAGCCAGCGGGCCCTTGCTGGAGGGCTGGATAGCCTCTGATTAATAGTGGGGAATGCTTTGAAGTGACACCCAAGTGCACCGGCTCACAGGCTAATAGCAATACCATCAGTATATGGGGCTCTCTCTCTCTCTTCCTCTGTCTTCATTAGCTAACATTTCCCAGCACTATCTTGCCACCCTCCCTTTACACACCTGCTTCATCTACAGAAAGCCTTTCAGACCGCTCAGTCGTTTCATGATTTTACTGTTATTTCTCTCAGCTATGTTTGGTAAAATAGCATTTTTCTCGAAGGAAGCTTAGGGGGAAGGTAGGGAAGAGACCTTTACTTGCAGAGTTCTGCCACACAGGTGAACTACAGCACAGCTCTTGGGATTGATGTGGCACAAGTGGGACGAGGCTACAGGATGTTCCCAGGATCCATTTTGATCTCCCATACTGACATACATGCTACAGCTGTGAGTGTGTCTGTGTGTATGTGTTCAGGAAGACGAGGCAGGCAGGCAGGCAGGGGTGGGTCTGTCAGCTGTTGGAGTAAAGTAAACTATTAGCAATGGGAGAAGGCAGTTTTTCCAGTCAAGAATTAGAACCACTTCTAATTGCAGTGAGGTTGGGCTATGATTACATGCTGGCTAATGCACTGACAGACCTCTCACTTGGCTGGCTCTCAGAATGCTGCTGAAATGGCTGAATGCCTTTTGGTTATACAGCATAATGGGAGGGTGTGTGGCTGCATACATGTGTGTGCATTTGCTATGTGTGGGTGGCTTGTGTGTATCTGTGATTAAACTTGTTCTAAGAGTTGCTTTTTGTGTTTTTTGCATATTTTTTGAGTTATGCATTTTACTTGCATACGTGTGTGTGTGTGGGTTTGCGTATGTTTTTTTGGTGATAACTGCGTTCTGCTTGTTTCTTGAGTGCCTGTCATTATTTGTAGTACAGGCAACTTTTCTTTCCAAATCAAAACTCAGCTGGCGCAACTGTCTGTGAACAGTGTGGAAGAAGTGTGCTTTTGTGTGTTTGTTGGGTTGTACTCTTGAGTGTGAGTGTGTGTGTGTGTGTGTGTGTGTATGTGTGTGTGTGTGTGTGTGTGTGTGTGTGTGTGTGTATGCCCACGGGAAAGAGCAATCAAAGGAGCTGTGTGGTGGAGAGATTGTATAAAAGGAGTGAGAGAGAAAACAGAGTGGCAGGCAGCTGAGAGGGCAGCATGTGGGGGTGGACGGGGGGCTGATGCAGGTGCCTAATTCTACCTCAGCCCTGGGCGTTTTATATTCCATCCATCTCTCTATTCTCCACTTCTGCATGTGGCTGCTGGGGATATAGTAAATCCACCTGCTTCAATTACAACACTGATTAGCTGATATATCTGTGACTGTAATCAGAATAACATCACACATGTAAATGGATTTATACAGCATTATACCTTAAGCCTGTTGCATAAATAATCAGTTAAGCAATTCAAGAAGTTATGCTAATTTTTCACCTCATAATTTTAAGTATTTTTTATTATTATATTATTATTTATTTTCTTGTGGAACATCTTGTTCTCAGTTGTGCAGACGCTGTGGTTTACTGTTTTTCTGGCAAGTGTTAGAAATCATATTGCATTGCCAACACATGGATGACGGTTACAGGAGTGTGTCTGCTGTTTCTTCATCAGGCCATGTTTTCTGTCTTGTAACTTGACAGAAGAAAAACCGACATTATTGTGGTTTCTCCAGGGATGAGGAGGTCAATGAAAACTTTCAGTATATTATCAAGAATTTTGTTGTGTTACATCTCTGATAACTTCCTGGGTTAGTAATAGGTCAAGAATGGCGCGTAGTGTTTCGGTTGTCAAGGAATTAAACAAGAGACCTACAGGAGGCATTTTCATGCTGGTGGCCGGCACTGAACCATTGTTGCTGTGCACACATGGATTTGTGAGTTGTTGGGAAACAAAAAAATGTTTTGCTGATGTGTTGGGTCTGGCTAATGGGTGACGTGGCATTGAAGTATGAGGAGAGAAGTGGTCATCCTTGGTAAAAGAGCATTACCAGACCAGAATCATCTGCACAAATGGAAACTGGATGGATCAGGTGGTAAGCTATGCAGCTGTGTGGGTAAGAGAGGATGGATGAGCGTTCTGGAACATGTGATGGTGCTGCAGATGTCTGTTATAAGCTATGAGCTTTATTGAAGCTACAATGTTCTGCAATGTATAAAAGCCATTTGTTCTTATTAAAGCCATTCTTTATTTTGTTTTGTTTTATTTTATTTTATTATTTTACTGTGTGTGCAAATGTGTGCATCCCTATTTGACAGATCTGCTTTCAGAAAGTGGAGCTGCCTTGAGGATCAATACTGACACACTGTCAGCACAAGAACACACAAAAAAACACACACATACACTTTTACGTTTAATGTCTCATCTGTCAGTTGACAGAGTTTTCTCCAGCTCCATGGGCTTTCTTTCCAGCCAAGCAGATGGTGAACATTCAGAATGAAAGCAGATCCTAAGTCTTTTTGGATCTCCATCAATCCGCCAGTCTCTGAGACTGTCCTGCACAGGGCTCAAGTTTCTCAGCACTATCCCAGCTCTATAACCAGGCCATAGTGCCTTCACTCCACAGCAGACATACGTCCATAATACAAATAATACACACATTCACCAACACAAATATACTGGATCTGTAAAAGGGCTTCGACAGTTGTTACGCATTGCTCACTCATATTAGGCTACTTCCAAACCCAGCAGGGTGCCTTTGTGCTCTGCTCTACCATATCTTCACCCTTTGTGTGGCACCCCACTGTGTGCATAGGAAACGCTGTGAAGAGCTCATATCCCTCATCTTCCTTCATCTGTCTCTATCTTACCTGTAGTAGCATCTGTACCACCCAACCCCCTTCTCCAGTGTTTTTATGTGATAGAAGATAGCAGGATTTATTGCAGCCTGTGTACTTGGACCCTTTAACAGGGTTGGTTTTGAAAGCAGACTTTGAAGCCTGTGCTGCTCCTAACTGTAAGTGATTTTTACGAGACGTGCTGCTTTGCCAGTCGACCACACCGCTGTACCACAACCAGAATGGTGAAGAGAAATAGGGATGCCATTCCAGCACACACCCTCTCTGAGGAAAAAGGGTGGGAGAACATGTATATTCTTGTGTATGTGTGTAGGCACATGTGTCTGTGTAGGTCAGCGCCACATGCTTGTGAAGGGAGAGGGGTGGTTTGTGCTGGCTGTGAAATGAAAAAAAGTTTGTCTTTTTGAGGGAGGCCTCATATTGCTCCTGCCTATAGCTACTGATTTATGGGCCTTTGAAGGAAATCTCTCATTTGTCACTTTTCTCCTTTTTTCTTTCTTTTTTTGACATTCAGATTTTCCCCAAATCTTGCTTCCAGAGACACAAAGAAGAAAAGAGAACGAGAGAAAAGAAAAGCAATAAAAAAATATCTGCTTTCTTTCAACAACTGGTTAAAACCATTGTGAACAAAAGGCTCGTTGTAGTGAACATGTTTTAGTAAATATTCATAGATGTTGCCATGCCAGCATGATGGATTTTGTTTGTGGTAAGGATGCATGTCATTAGGCAGTGTATCCTTTCTGCCTGTGAATAGTTCAAAGGACTTTACATTACATTTCCTGCTGCACTGTGGTTTGAGCACTAGGTCTGAATCTTCTGTGTAACACTTTGTCTGCATGTAGAACATTTCTAGCCACAGAGACACATGCACACAGGTTTGCTGCTAATACCTGCTACCCATCACATTACCACACTGAGGTCACAGTCCGGTCAATTGCAGTCTGGAGCCTGTGTGCATGAGTGAATATACACTAACTGTGTGTTGATATGTGCACCTTACGCACTCAGGTGCTAGCTATGAATCTGTCTCACCCTTTGTGGGACCTCTATGCAACAAGAGAGTGGCTGTAGTTTCATCCTTTGTGGAGGAGGATAGAGTAGAAAGAGAGGGTAAAGGGTTAGAAGGGAAAAGAGATAAATGAGGGAGGGGGCTTAATGAGAGCCCTAGCTCCCATGATTATGGGACTGGCTGATAGAAATCAGGATCTTTCTCAAAGAAGTCAATTAACCCCCTCCCCATTCCCTAATTATGCATGCATTGCTCCAGTGGCGCTTTACTGATAGTGCTGCTCAGTTCAATATGATGCCTCATACTGCTTGAATGTACAAGGGGTTGTCCCATCTCACACAACTTTCATGCCTCTTAACAAGCCAGTACCAGGCTCATCCAGAAGGGGGCTCCACCCTAGGAGCCCCTCGTCATTATAGCGTTATTGGCTTGATGATGCCTGAACCCTGTGCTTAGAGTAAATAAGCAGTGTTGTAGAATGTCAACACAGCCAAGCGGCTTCTTCACAGCACCCAGTGTTGACATAACTGTTCTCTTATCTGAGTGCAAAGCCCAGCCCCACAATGAAACAGTGTGCCAGAACAAATACAGTAAGGAGATAGAAACCACACTTTACAATACAAACACACACACATACATTAACTGTGAAGATATGTGTTGCATGGCACTACAAGTCAAAGTTTCCGCAATAGAAGCACAAAACAATGCATAACTGAGAATGCAGGATTATAAAGTATTAGTGTAGCCAATTTGTAGCATTGGCTGTTGCCAGGCTCCCTAGTGTTCATGTGGGCTCATGAAGGTAATGGAGTGTTGAGGTTCTCTGTAATCTGGGTGATGGACCTAGACTCAACTAAACACACTGCTCAACCTGGCAAGGAATGAAGGCCACTCTGACCATCATGAGACAAGCGCCAAGTGAATGAGCAGTGAATCAGTGGAAGTTGCAGCTGCAACTATCATTTGTGTGAGTGTGCATCAAAATGAGCACAGAGACAGGAACAAGAATGAGAGGGCACAGAAAGAAAGATGGCAGAGGTTTGCTTTTCAAACCTGTGTTTAAGTACCTGTGTCACATTTGCTATTTTCCTGTGTCAAAACATTTCACTAAGCCTTCTTCCCCTCATTGCCTCACATCGTCCTAATAACTCTTCTTTATTTTCCTTCCTTGTCTCTCCCTGTCCCCCTCTGCCTCCTCCTTTCTCTCCATTATGGCCTTTGCCAGATCTAAACTAAGCTTGGCTCGCACTGCTGTTGTGATAACCTGCTGAAATCTTTGGCTCTCCAGTTATGAGGACGACCAGTTGAGGTTTCTCTGTGTTTCTGCTCTTTAGCTCTACAACAATGACTCGTCATCTTCGTTCCACAGATTCCCATAATCCTTCACTGGTCTGGCTTATGGCACGACGCTTTCTGGCCCAACATGTAGGCGCTGACATGTTTTATGGCCGGCGCAGCTAAACGTATATTAAAGAAAAATAAGAAAACTCAACATGTGTATTCATAGGCACACTGTTCGTAGCTGGTTTAATAGTTACTCTGGGATGTATTGCTTTTATTCAAGACCTCAAACACTGCCAGTAGTGCTATTACGTATGTCCAGCTGGAAAATATATGCTTCTAATTTTCATCTGCTAACATGTGTATAAATACTGGTGTTTTTGTGTGTTTTTTGAATGTCTCTGTGTGTGTTTTAAGATGTGTTATGGCAAACAAAGCCAGCAGCTGCAACACATCTGTTGACTTTTATCAGATACTGCAAGCCTCTGGTAACCTCTTTACCCCTTTCTCCCACTTTCTGCTGTTTTGAAAACAAAGTTGCCCTGTTTGGCAGTAAGGAAAAAGACAACTGCAGTAGTAGCCGTGCAACCAACCAACCAGGCACACAAGCCATAAGCAGTTGATCAAGATCATATCCCTCCCTCCATCTTTCCTGGTTTAACCTCTAATGTGCCTTTTCTACTACTTGCTGTTAAAGCCTACATCAGGCTAACCAGCTGGAGTCATGGAAGAAGAAGAGAGGCTTTTTATGGCTGCCCTGCTCTATGTTAAACTTCATCTGCTCATGTTTGGGTGGAGATGACCTTCTCTCCTCCATACAGATTGCAGGAAATGCTCCTGATTTTACTCCTCTCTGCTCAAGTGTGTTGCTGCAGATGTTAAGCAGGCCCAGACAGTGACATTCCATGGATGACCAGTGTCAGCGGTCAGGAGACATAATTCGACTTTAAAACTCAGTTTGTCAGATACATTTCAAAACAGAATTTACTGTGTGATTTGGCTGACCTTTTATGTTCTCGAAAGTGTAGGCTGCTACAGTGGGAAAGAAGGTGATTATCTGAATGGCCCAACTGGAGCTCTGTCGTTATGACTAAGAGGGTTTGCAACAACAGAAGTCAAAAACACACACATCTATTATACAATGTGTTCTTTACAAGGTGATACTGTATACTGTTTGGCCTTGGCTACCAGGTGCCTACCCCCCTCTTGTCTGTAGGTCATCAGAACAGAAGGCTTGCATTTGTCATGACCAACGCTACAAGAATTAAACATTTCTCCTTTGTTCCCTTGTGATCCTATGGCAAATTTTATTCAGGACTGCAGAAAGACCCTGGACTGTTTGGCCGGTGTGGCGGCTCTTGGCTGCGTTATCTGCACTGTTCTGTCTCTGTGCCTCTGACAGGCTACATCAGACGGAGAGAAGCCAGAGCAGGGAGCTGCCTTCTGTTTCCCTCATATACATCACTCCAGGACTTTATCATATTACAGACCAATCCAAGAGAACTCAGAACGGCAGCAAAGCAGCCTCTTACACCAGGCCCCATGTGTCCAGCACTGCTCTCCATGACCTACAGTAAGCTCAGGGCCACAGATGGAAGTGAGGAGAGAGGATAGGTGGCCAGGACAACAGGACCTTCCAACGAGCCCTGATTTTGAATGAGGGACGGGTGAATCTGCGACTCCCTATAAGACAAAACCCCAACAGTTCTCAGGAAAAATATTTTTAAAAAAGAAATAAAGTAAAATACAATAAATAAAAAGTGTGTGGATGATGGAAACCGGAGGAAGTGAGCAGCAGGCAAAAGAGGGAAAGTGATGAGAGATGATGGACAGTGTGTGAGGATGGAAAGGAAAAGCTGGGAAGGAGAACGGGTGGCGGGGCTTGAAAGAGCAAAGGGATGAAAGTACAAAAAAAACGGGGGAAGACAGCAGACAAAATCTGGCCCAGTGAATTTAGCTGCTCACAGATTTATGTGGTGTTGTGGGTATCATTATACATCAACAGAAGGAGATGGAGAAACTCAAGCAATGTGATGCCTCTGGGGTTGTGTGTGTTTATCTGTGTATGTATTGTACCATATTTTCATTCTCTCTCCCCACACTGTTCCTGTCTCCTCCAAAGCAAACTCACTTCTGAGTTCAATAGAACACACTCGCCCGTGGTGAGGTAACATCCACCCACAACTACACTCCACTTTTCCAAAGCCTATCTATCTAACACTGCTGGTTGAGAGAAGAGAGGTTTAGACCACCCAGGACTGGGTAGTCAAAGAGCTGCTTTGATGTGGCACAAGCATATGTGCAGTGTACGGGTACAATCTCCACTAAAACACACTAGCAAAACACGTTTTTACTGCCTCCTGTGCGGCATCATTACTCCTCGTCACTGGAGCAGTGGGATGCTCAAAAGGAGAGAGAGAGAGAGAGAGAGAAAGTGAGAGAGACGCAGCCACCTCCTGTGCCAGGCAGTGCCAAGCTGAAATACTGGAGCCGTCTGGTCACCCTGAGGGAGGGGAAACCTGCCCAGTCTAACCACATCTCAATTAACCAATTAAGTTCAAAAGTTAACAGGGGACTAATTAGAGAGAATAATGCTGAGCACTTGTGTTAAGCTGCCTTTTTTCCCCACTACCAGTCATGTCTGTGTCCGTGACCTGGCTGGCTAAGCTTTGACTGCGTCGGCTGAAACGTGGCACGCAAGCCGGTGTTAGTCACCCATCTATCTCCATGGCCAGAACATAAAACCAATGGATTTTGACAGATCAGTCATCAGCTGTAAAACAAACCAGATCCAGAACATTCCATGTGATGTTTCCAGTGGAACAGGAGAACCATGAAAATCCCATTTTGGGGTCTGGAGATTGAGAGACCTGTGAAAGAATGTTCAAAGTGCAGGACCGTTTTTAGTCATATCTAATATGGCTATTTCCTGTTCACCCACTTGTATTTGGTCCTGCAGATGGGATTTAATGGATGCCAAATGGAAGGTTTAGTGTCTCACTATTGGCCTGTTGGAGTCTCTTTTTAACACCATCATATTAAATGACTTGTGCTTGGGACTCAAAGCTACAGAGTACCGCTCTCAGTGACAATATGCCTTGGGCAGAAAGTGTTTGTAACTTAGCGCTAAAAGTACAAATTTTATCCCTGTGTTCAACAGAAAGAGGGGGGTAGCTACATTGGCTGCTACCACTAATAAAAGATATGTGGGTTGTATGACACAATGCTGCTTTGAGCCCTGGAGCTAAATGCAGTATTTGGAGTAAAGCTGACAGCTTGAGAGAGACACAGAGAGGTGAGAAATCTCTTTTTGACTCTACTCATTCTCCAATGGGGATATATTTGATATATTTTTATATTTTAGTTTTGGGGGGAGGGGCTTTATTGGAAGGTTGTGTCAGTTTAAGTTCCTGTGTGGTTGATTAGCTGTGTGTGTATGTGTTTCTGCATGTATGTGTGTGAATAGGGAAAAGGGTGAGAAAAGTCTTGGATCAGGATGCAGTTTGAGGGGTGAAGGACTCCCCTGTTATATGTGAGGCCCTTGGGATTCCTCCCCCCTTCCTCTCTTCCTACTCCTCCCTTCTTGAACCCCCCCTTACATTCATCTCTTCCTCTGTGAGATTCACAATGCTGGGAAGAAATGTGTCATTAACAGGGGAGACCAAAATAATGTTTATGGGCTCAAGCAGCACTGAAATCATTTTCCATATCAGTGCAACTGCATGAGTCCTGTGGGGGAGTAAATCTGATTTCTCCTCCCTGTGCCAATGGGAAACATCATGGGAAAGAAAACAGATTGGATTGTTAGAGAGATGGCCTGACGCAGCTGTGGGCGTCTCTTTTTGTGTTTGTGTGTGTTGCAGCTTGTGTTCATGTATGTCATGACACAGGGACAACTATGGAGGGGAGAAAAAAAAATGCGGATGTTTAGTGTGCATGCAGGGATGAGAGAATGAGATGGATGAGCTCCACTATGGTAATCTTAATTTTATGCCTCAGAAATAAAGAGGCAGAATGGAAGAAGCGGCCCTGAAACACTCATGTAACAATGGGTCAGTTAACAAGCACACTCACCAAATTTTGACAGATAACAAATGGTTCTCCTTGAGGAGTGTGTAGCTGCCCTGTATACAAAGAACAAAATGCTTCTGGCCCTGCGAGTTCTCAGCAAAATGTTAAGCCATTACATAAGAAACATGCATTTTATCTGGACAAAGACACACAAAGTGATTGCTTTAGTGGATAGTTTGAAGGGGTATTTAATAAAGTAAAATGATGATGGAAATGACAATGTGGTGCTTAGAGAGAAAACACTAAATAATAACAAACCATGTCCAAAGAATGACAAACCAAGAAAACTGCAAAGCTCTGGAGTATTATGTGCTTCCTGTAACATCATGTTCCCAGAGAAATTTATAGAAGTTTAGTGATTTTGTAATTGTGACACTGTTTTTCTTGTGAGTTCTAGTAAGTATTTTAATACTTTACTTTGTGTGTGCTATTAAATTGGTGTAGTGGGAGTAGGGAATGCATGTGGGAGGGTGTAAAAGGAAGGTAATGGGCCTTGAGCTCATTTGTCCTGGCTTGGTCCTGCTGCTGTTTCAAATCTGTCCTCCCACCTCCTGTGTCCCAGCCTGGAATTTCAGTTTGCTCTCCAAAGATGACGCTGGTGACTCAGCACACTATTGTACTTTCACACAGATAATAGAGGGCACATTTATATGCAGGTACAAGCCACAGGACCAAAGTGTCCGTGACTATGTCTAGTTTTCTTTGTAGTTGATAAGTAGCATCAGTATTTCCCTGTTCTCTATCTGCCACCTTTTCACCCTCACCACAGCTTCTACTTTCCTTACAGCCATCACCCAGACTTCTCAATCTGTCAGCCAGCTCTTACTTTGACAGTGAGAGGTCTTATTGTCTCTCAAAAACATTTCCTGGTCAGCCCCATAACAAATAGCTGTACTGGTGCTATGTGTCTAGCTCTTTATTTACTGGGCCCAATAAAACTCTTCCTCAGCACGAACTCTTGCAGACGTTGCTACCTCTTCCCATCAGTCAACCTATGCACCACTGTTGACTCAGTACTGATGGGATTAGAGGATGCCCCTTTCTGACAATAATAAATAAACTTCTCTGAAAAATGGGCTTTATGCCTGATTAATTGCTATAAAATTGAGGTGGGGTACCCCCGAAGGAAGCTTACCAGCTGGTGGCACACATATGACCCCTGCTTTGGTGTGGAGAAGAGTTGTTGTTGCTCATGCTTTGGGTTTTTGTTGTGTGATGTTTCATCTTGTACAAAAGAAAAAGTGAGAAAGAATAGATAGAGGGAAACATATATTGGTGGAATATATCCATTTTGGGGCATCACTCCATCCCAACTAGAACAAAATATCCATCTGAGAGATTTTTAATATCTGTATTCTATGTAACATCGCAGCCTGTGTAGATCCATTGTTGTTTTCAGGCTTTCTGCCAAGCTGGGATGAGCCAGTTGGACTAATTTGTTTAGGATTAGAATCTCTTATCCCTACCATGTCAACTTGTATATTTCATAA
This sequence comes from Helostoma temminkii, assembly GCA_900302695.1. NCBI lineage: Eukaryota > Metazoa > Chordata > Actinopteri > Anabantiformes > Helostomatidae > Helostoma > Helostoma temminkii. The sequence goes on from OMLM01011880.1 coordinate 25,445, forward strand.
ACAGCTGCGTGAAGTGGGCGGGGTGCTTCAGCTGACCCACGGAGCCAATTTTATTTGCATAGCACTTCTGCAAAAACTTCCTAGAATCTCTTTTACCCTGCCATCACTTCAATCGCAAGCGAGTGGCTGACCACAAAGCCACTCTGCAAACACAGGCTGTCAACTTCAGTGAGACGACCACCATACGCGCACACAATCACACACACACAGGGCAACATATGCTCAGCAACACACACACACACACACACTCACACGCTCTCTGCTGCTCTTTCACTCTCAGAGTTTCTCACAGTTCCTCACACCCTTATCTACACTTCCAGTCTAAACTCTTGTCCCTTACCCCTCCTCTGATGTTGCACTGTGGTACTGACGATGTTTTTCACTCTCTTCTTCTATCCATTCTTCCAATTGCTTCTACCTCTCCCTTCCCACTTCTCCCGCCCCCGCACTGACCACATCCACTAAACTCACTCCACAGGCACGCAGTATGGAGAGTGTCGGAGGCGTGCGCTGCTGGCACATTCCCCCACCCCTGCACTGGGCTCAGCTCCAGGACTGAACTGCCTGCTTGCTCTCTCTCTCCCTCTCTCACTTCAGTATGCTTTTGATCAGGCCAGCCTCCTACTGAAGTTGTAGAGTGGGCCCACTCCCTCAACCCCACCATCCAACCACCGAACATAACCAGCCCAAACAGATAAAGTCAGGGAGAAAATTTGCAGAAGGCCAAGCACCCAAAATAAAAACAAGAAAAGCTTCTTGCTACAGTTGTTTCTTAAGCAAGGAGGAATTTGGCTACCAGTTGCCTTAATGTTTTCAAGATGACTTTGACTGTTTGAAGGAAATCCCCCCACTTTAGTAGCCATTTGAAATTCCTTCTGTGTTTTATTGTGAGGAAGTAGGCGCTGGGTTAGTCAGCGGCCCTCCAGGGTAGTGAGAGCAGTCTGTCTGGGGCTGCTGATGTGTACAGTTGCCCAATCCAATCCAGTTTCCCCATGTTACCGGAGAGGGTCAAAAACTTAGTTGTGTGTTTATGAGTGAATATGTGTGTGGAAAGTCTGGCTGATTTCTTCTTGGGCGTCTGAATTCCTGGGCAGAACATGGAACTGCATCAGTAGGAAAGTCTGATGAGAAAGACACTGTACTGGGAGTGGAAGTTTCTTACCAACAACATCCTTCTCACTATGTTTTTACTTGGTAAGTAAACATTTGAATTGAATAAGATTCGATTAGATTATTAAGATTGAAGAAGATCGATTTGAACATATTATATCATTCCAGTACATGTTCTGGTGTTTTGTATTGCTGCGTCAGAGAATTAAACAGACGCAAGTAGCCCATGGCTTTAAAGCAGCCACTGGAATGGTCTCTTCTTAATATTGATTTAATATATTTGAGACAAAAAGGAAGAGAGCGTGTGCTTTCTCACCGGACTTCACAGAGTGAGAGCTGTAATCATTCAGGGTGCGCTTGAAGAGCCAAAGAGGCTGGCTGCCACATGGCACTGACCGCTGACTGTGCAGCTTCTACTGCCTTGTGATAGGAAGTCTTATAAAATAGTGCCGGTGCATGTGTCTGTGTTTCTTTCTCTCGACATTCCTTCTCCTTCTCCTCTTTGGTGCTTGCTGATCACTGAGCTATGGAAAACAGGTTGATGCCGTCACACCTGCAATTTTCTCTCTGTCTCTTTTTTTTTCTTGTCACCATCACTCTCATCTCTTGCTGTCTGTCTGGTGTCCTTGTCTAGACGACACTTCCATCCGTCCCTTCAGGCTCCTGTCTGCAGATAAGACAGAGAGCTGAAGACTACCGTGGCTCATTTTTCAAGAGCAGACACGAAATATAATGCACTGTGAAATAATTGTACTATGTCTTCTCTTAGACAATAGGCACAGTTGTAGATCTGTACTTGAATGTGTCTGTGTGTGTGCACTCACATGCTCATGCATACCATGTGCTTGTATGGGTGTGTATTTCTCCAGGAGGAAATTTTGATCTGATTCCCAGCATTCAAAAGAACAACATGTTGTGGGTGGGTGCTTGTTGTCTTCTCAGCTTTTTTCCTGTCACTGCTTGGCCCACACTTGGACAAATCTCTTTACATACTATTATTGTATAATTCCCTCTTAAGACACCAAACAACAACTCAACCTTGAGTTAGATTAATGGGTAGGGGTGCTCATTGGAGCAGATTAGTGGCCCAAACATGGGAAAGATTATAACACCTCTCTGCCTGCAGCCTAACGATGTGTGTGTTTACAAGCTGAACAGTGGCTTGGGTGGGTTTCAAGGTAGGTTAGGAGGGAGGTTGTTGCTGAGCAGCACACTGACCAATTGCATCTGCACACTGCTGTTGTAATGGCTAGCTTTCAGTCTCCTTGCCTGGAGCGCTGTTTCTCTTTTGTTCCCATGACAACTGGGCCTTCATTCTCCCTGCTCCGCCTCTCCGCCTGCTGCTCACTCTGTGCCGTCCACAGAGGCCTCTGAGTGGGCCCACATTACTGTGTGTTCATGCATTCGTGTTGCTGTTGTTGTGTACAAACTGGACTCCTTCACCCTACACACCCACACTGAAGCAAAACAGTAGAACTGGTTAACACCCCCAGAGGTTCTGTAATATTTGTTTCTGTGTTTGTACATTTGAACCCATCTGATCATAGCTGTTTGAGGGAGGATGTCAGGGTGGGATGTTTAGTTGTCACAGAGTGAGGTAGGGTTCCCCATCCCAGTGCTCCCCTCTCCTTTAATTCTCTAATAGGATTAATCTCCATTGCTGTCAGGGATCGGCGCCGATTAGGATGCACATGACCCGATTTCCCTTAGAGCCCATAGAAGTGCACTGCTGGCACCACTTAAGAACCAGAGAAATAAATATATACTCTTTTTCAAAAGACACAAACTGAGAAAATACACAATTTGCTGTACCGGTGGCAGGCTCTCTGGATCCATGATACCATGCCATGGTGAATCCAGCATTGATGCTGCCTCAGACCTTCTCACCACATTCTGGGGATTAGTTTGGATGGCACACAAACTAAAAATGCACCAAGACCCAGGGAGACCAACCCACTATTATCACCTGCATACATTCTCACTGACAGCTTTGATTCATTATAAGCTTTGAATTGACTCAGGAATGACATCGTACTGATGCAGTCTGAATGTAACTCATGTCCTTAGATTCAACAGTACTGTGACTGTGCTGATGCAAATTGCAAGAGGAAAACTGAATTTTGTACAGTATGTTTCTCAGCACGAAACAATCAGTAGACATAGCGTAGAGGGAAACCTCATTTACTGTAAGTGACAGGTGGAATCAGCACACAACCAATGTGACAGAGGTGAAAGCTGCCTCATTATTACTGTGTACCTACTACAGCGCAGATTCGACCAATGGTTAGTCTCTCTCCCAACTTCAAAGATCTCTTTGCCATCTAGACATCCCCTTTTTATGTATTGTCCCTCTCCTCTCCTTGTCTTTCTGTCAGCAGCTCTCTCCACTCTTGTTTTGTGAAGAAGGGCTTTGCGTCTTCTCTCTGTCGCTCTCTATGTCTCTCTCCCCCTTTCCCTCTCTCTCTCTGGCGAGACACTGTTAATAATGCAGAAGGATTAGCTGATTTATGTGAGCGAGAGGCACTGAAGAAAGCTGGGGTTCCTGGAGGCGACAGGCAGAGAGAAGGGTCTGATGAGTGTGCAGTGTGGAGGGCGGTGCTTACAGGAGACCTCGGTAGCTAGTTTTGTGCATGGTGAGCATGCTGGCCATAATCCACCTCCACTGCCCTCAAGTCGACAGAGCTGCACCAGTAGCACATTGCAGGGACAGGGATTATAGGAGTAGAAGGCTAATCTTTAAATGTTAAAATGGTAGTGTTTGTATTGCTATTGTTTTATATACTATTATATTATGCATTTTGTCTGACTGACAGCTTAAACAGTTCATTGCAGGTTTTTCAGATGTATCAGACAACAGTGACAGTAATAACCACGGCAGAAACAGAGAACATAATACACTTTTGTTCTTCTTCATTATATTTTCTCCTGGGGTCAAATTCTCTATAATATTTTGAGTTGCATTATTAAAGGTCGCAGTTATTTTTTTTTCCACATGTATTTAAGGGCGCACACACACACACACACGCACACACACACACATACATACACAAAAACAGAAACGGAGCTTGTTTTAAGGTAGGGCGCTCCAAGCTTAGGGATTGTGGGGGACTTCCACTTCTCTAAGGATGTGGTGTAAAGTGGCGTAGGTTTGTGTGTGTTTGCCTCAGCATGTTCATGTGCTCCGACCTATGAGCCATAGAATAGCGCAGAGTGATGGGTTTATGCATGCTGTCTGCCCAGAGGATGTGCGCACTTAATGCCTGGTTGATTAAAAGACAATTGTTCTTACACTCCCAGAAAAGGATCGATTCATGTTCGGACTGATCCATGCTTAAAGGAAATGAAATCACACATTATTTGATCAGCTCATCACGAGGGAGTTGTAATATATTTTTACCATGTCGCTCTCCCCTACGTTTTCACAGCTAGCTCTGTGCACACCAAGTGATACACCAATGTGTTTGTGCAAGTATGTGCAAGTGTGCTCTCATACAGGCATCTTCATACATATGCATGAAACGTCATGGTAGTGTTACTGCGGGGAAAATGAATGTGCAAAGGGCCGGGCACCCAGGCCCCTCACTCAAGTGCACTGGCGGGCGCGTAATGGGAATGCAATTTAAGCAGTGGTTAATCCGTGTATTTTCTCCAGCTTGCCCAGCAATGCATAATAGACAATCAGCCCCCAGTCACACGGGCATTGCTACGAATGGTCAATTACTCATCACAGTCTTGTTAAACACACAGTTCAGCCAGCCAGGGACAGATTGCTCTGCTGGTGCCATCATTATGTTAAAGAACAAAGCAAAGTAATGCTCTGTGTCAGAAAGAAAGAGGGACAGAAGGAGGGAAAGAAGCAATGACAATGGTTGGGATAAGTGAAGCACATAGTATATTTCTGCTAGTTGAGATGGGACAGAGGACAGCAAGAGAAGAAAGGAAAGGGCCACTGTGACAGAATAGAGGGAGCAAGGCAAAAGAATCAAATGCGAGAATGGAACCAAAGGAGAGTACAGGATTGTTGGAGTCATGTAGGGAGAAAGCAACAACAAAAGAGAGAGAGATGAAGAGGAGGTGAAATGGAGCAGAGCAATAAGAGCGATTGAGGCCATGAAAGTGAGAGATGGAGAGCATCAGATAATGGAGGGAGGGAGGAAGGGAGGGAGAGAAATTGAGAAAGGGACGCTGGGGAGCATGAGCAAAAGTGTGTGAGAGTGAGAGGGAGAGAGCCTGAGAAAGTGTGTACTCAGCTGTGAGATGAGACCTCTGTCTGCCCATGGGGAGAGGCGGTGTGAGGGGAGAGAAGACGAGAGGACTCTGCTGTCAGTGAGGGGGAGGAGAGTCTCACACTCTTTACTGTCATTCGCTTACCATCTTCCCAGGGCAGTGATCAAATCTGCTGGCTTAATGAGTCCACCTAGAGGGCTAGTGGGCACCATCGTTTATATCTACATCTAGATATGATGCAGTTTTTGTTTTGGTCACACTCATGGCCACAGTGTACATGCACTGGTCTAATTCTAACAGTGTTTTCTCCTTTGTCCCTGTGGGATTACAGGCAGTGGATTGATGGGCAACTCCTCCGCCTCCTTCATGGGGACTTTTCTGGCCAGTAGTCTGGGTTCCCCCCCTTCCCACCCGCCTCACCCATCCCGGCCGTCCTCCTCGCCCTCCTCACCCTCCTTCCGGGGTGGACCTCATTCCAGCGCCTCGCAAATCTGGTTTCCCCATTCGCATGAAGGTACCTCAAATCACACATGTACACAAACACTCACAGCCTCACCCTCTCATCTGACTTCATCATCTGGATGAGGCAATATTCATGTCTTGACAGGATTGAAGAAAGAGCCTTGTAGGGTGTGTTGCTACCCCAATATTGTATATTTTGGGGACATATTATGTTTCCACCAAAGCACAGTGTATAATTGAGAGCCAGGCTCCCACCCTTTTATTTGTGCACCAAAATAGTCCTAGGCCCAGCATGTTTGGGATGGAGCACTGTGCCATGGTTTCTGGATGAGGACACAGGATCAAAAGTTCAGCCAAGGAATCTTGTGGTATTCGATTCACGTCAGCAGGAATGTCACTCAAGGCTCTCTGAAGCAGCAGGCGCAACTATGGCCCAGTGGAAAAAAATATTAGAGCAATTGCTGAGCTTTCAGCTGGTGTCTTCATCACTGCTTAATAGGGTGGTTCCCACCCATCATTCAGTATTACAAAACCCTGGCTGCACACGTGCGCAGGCAATAGAAATACACACACACACACACACACACACACAAAACCTCACATTTCTACTTACAGCCAGGTAGTTTGACAAGGATAAAGTAGAGAGATTAATCTACTTTTTATTTTGGGAAATCAAATGCTTGATCCAAGACCTATCCAGTGCCACCTACTGATATATTAATGTGAGGTCTGCTTTCCTGTGACTTCAGTTCTGTCAGTTTCAGATTTACTTGTTCATAATCTTTTCTTAATTACAAAATGTGATGGCCACCCAATGCTATCTAATGACCCAGAGCCTTTGAAGCTGACAGACTCCTGTTATTTTAGCCCTTTCGTATTTATTTATTTAATTTCTATGAATAGCCCAGCTGCTAGTCCATGGGGGGATGCCGGTGGGGAGTGTTTATTTGTGGTCACTGATCAGCGATGCCCCAGTTGAGTGATGTGTTGCTGGGGTTGATGGGTGCATTGCAGTTGAGATGCTGTCTGTTTGCTGAGTATGTTGAGCCTTTGGATGACTCCCAGCCACTTCTTTCCCTTCCCCTCCCTGCTCTAATGTCTTGGCCACCAAGGAAGTCAGCCGACAGCTGGTACAGTGGGGAGAATAGGTGAAACTCTAGACTTCTTCAAATAAACATGGAGAACAGATGAGGTTGAATTAGGTATCAGATCAAGCCTCAGTCCAGTCAGACTAATTTTGTAAGCATGAGTGTTTTTTTACCATATAGTTTCAGGGTTTCATTGTCAAAGATTTTCTTCTTGTGGTAAAGTAGAATAATATTAATAAGAGTGATGATGATAATGCCAAGCCTAATAAAAGTAATGGAGGTGATTATGACTGGGATTATTACTCAGTTGGCAATGGAGGCCATTATCTCTATTGCAGTTTAATTGCATATAACGCACTAAGAGCATGATTGAATCCAGACTGTTCATCAACCACATTCAGCTGTTCCCTCCTCAAGATAATTGCATATTGTCTTTTTCCTGTTTTGCATAAAAAGCAAGTCATCAAAATGAGCGGCACAATTACCCAGACTCTCGCCTCCTCTCTCCGGGTGTCAGCAGAACCCCACCAGCAGCAGAGCAGGCACTGACTTCTGCATGTCTGTCTGTGCATTAGTGTGTCACTTGTAACCTTAAAGATATTCAATGGATTATTTTTGTGTGTGTTTTTTTATGTGGCTTGGCATGCAAATTCAAGCATAGCAGGTCAAATCTGAGTTCAAAGATTATTGTATGATATGTCACTTAAGAACAACCTATTCTTCTGTAGACACAGTAATAAAATTATAATCAAACACACAAATGCACACATTTCTCTAAATGTTTATAGAAAAAGCTCAATGTTTAATTTTCATTTGCATCTAGCTATAAAAAATTGTAAGAAGTAACACTGAGTGACATTCAAATTAAACATATCGTGGTCAATGCACAAATTCTTAGGAAATAGTAAAACAAATTATAAATGCAGTGTTTTTCCTGGATGTGAATCTGAACATAATTTACCAATATTGAAATGTATTTCAGACGTTTGTGATATTATGCTAACAGGAAAAAATGAAAACTCTAAAAAAAAAAAAAACCTTGATAGAGATGATAATATATTTGGTAACAATGAAAGAAACATCACCACCAACATCTAATAAATAGTGCAACTGAAAGAACAGGTCTGACAAACATGGTTGGTTTGTTTGGTTGGTAATCTTTTGTTACACTATTACATCATGAAAATGTGACACAGAGACCCTTAAACAAATTAGTATTTTTATGCTTTTTATGCAGATTCAAACTAACCCAAAAATGTCTATGGCAGCACATGTATTGTATGACTGGCTATTGAAATACAAAATGTCACTTGGCTTTGCACCAAGTACTGTGACATTTGAAAGAAAGCTGATAGTCATATATGATTTTTTTTTCTTATTACACCACAAAAAAAAGAGTTGTCTTAAAATTGCTCCAATAAGGAAAGAGCTTTCAAAACTCATTTTTGGTGTTGGAAGGTCAAAACATGTAGCCAGTCATGCATACATGCCGCACTTTTATATGAATCAAACATTGGCAGAGTTAGTGAATGTGGTATAGAAAAGCTATGTGTTGACTTATGCTTAAAATAAAAATTTATTCTATGAGGAACGGGTAGTGTACAACATACTGTCTTACAAATGCTGCGATATCTGTGTAAGGTGACGAACCATTAGAGTCATTCATGATTTCCAGAGGTAGCATTGATTAAAAGATGTTTTTTGTTTTGTATTGATTGTCAAGTACAGTAGCAGCCATTGTGCAGCCATTTCACACGTGGAGTCTGTTGTTGTGGATGTGTAGATACAGGGGAAGGAGTGGAAGAATGATTGTGGGTGCAAGAAGATGCTGATTAAAAAAACTGGCTGTTTTAATAAAATGTTTTTCATAACACCTGGTAAAATGTATTTGGCCTACTTAGTTTTTGAAAGACTTGCCAAAAAAAGTATTTGCCACCTTCCTGATTTTTCTGTATATTTGTCACACTTAAATAATTCAGATCGTGAAATTTTAATATTACAGAAACATAACTCTGATTTATTAAGAAAAAAAAAACTGTCCAAACCTGCTTGGCCTAAGGTGAAAAAGCAATTGCCAGCTAAACCTAATAACTGGCAATGAGTCTTTCACACTGCTGTGGAGGAACTCCTTGCAGAATTGTTTTAATTCAGCCATATTGGAAGTTTTTCGAGCATGAACGACCAGTTTAAGGTCATGCCACAGCATCTCAATTGCCACAGCTGACATTTCAGGACTTTGACTAGGCCACTTCAAAATTTTATTTTATTTTTTTAATTTAGTATTTTGAGCCATTCCGAGGTAGACTTGCTGGTGTGTTTCAGATAATTTTCCTGCTGCATAACACAAGTGTGTTTTAGGTCACAAACTGAAGGCCAGACATTCTCCGGATTTTCTGGTAGAGCACCAACTTCATTTTGTTCTATCAATGATTTTAAGTCATCCAGACCCTGAAGCTGCAAAGCAGCGCCAGACCATCACGCTACCATCACCACCACCACCACGTTTGGAACTGTGTGGATGAACCCAACAGAATCAACTACGGAAAAAACATGAGAAATAAAAAGTAAAGAATCTGTGGGCTTCTCACAGGCTTGAGGCCAGCTGGCTGTAGTCCAAATGGCTTCTTACATTATGCCAAAAACAATCACACTCTCATATCTGTCCACACATATAGATGCACATGCATGCATGCACACTATTGCCTGCACTCACCTGTCTAATCCACTTGTGTTTGATACGCCTTTCCAAGCCTATCTTCAGTTGTCCATCTTCCTTCTGTGAGCAGTTGCTAGCTTTTCCTTTTGTGGGATTTAAGCTGCATCCCCCACCTCTCCTCTCTTCCACACTCACGCCTCTTTCATTCTCTCTCTCTCGTGCCAGCCTGCATCCCTTCCTTTCAATTAGTCAAACCTGAAGAGATCCACCACAGTACTGCCCCTCCTCCACCAAACATCTCTCGTCTCCTCTCCTCTTCTCCTCCTTTTCTGTGTCTTGATGGTTCTGTCACTTTTTCTCAATTAGCAGACCTGACAGGCAACTCAGCCTGCTCCTCCTCTTCTCTTGGTCTTCCTCTGCCATGCTCTATCTCTGTCCTTTTATTTCTCTATCTCGCCTATGAAATGTCACAGCTATTTCCCCAGAGACAATATACAATTCGCTATGTTATTTTCCCTTTTAGACATAGTGAAGAAATCCTTATAAGTAATTGTATGGGCTTGTGTGTCTTCAGAGCAGATATAAGAGGAGTGGATAGGATGGTAATGATACACTCTCTCTAAAGGCCAATTTATGCTTCTGTGTTACATTTATGCTGTAAGTATGCCGTAGCCTGACGTGCAGCTCCTCAGAAATGTAACTAAACATTGCGATAATGCAGACTCCAGCAACTGTTATTGGTCCACTTGGTAGCATTTCATTTCCTCCTGTGCATACTGTACCATCTTCTCTGACGTCTTCTCTCTTTTCTGCCCTCCAGTAATTTCAAGAAAAGTGTCCGCCATTTATTAGCTCTCACCATTGTTGCCACTGTTTAAAGTACACCAAAAACCCATGTGGTGTAATTGTAGAACGACACAGGCACCAGTGCACGAGTGCTATAGAGATGCAGGAACTGGAGCTACAAAAGCTTACGACAGATAGGCCATTTGCATAACCTACAGTGTAGGCTCTATGTAGATTCAATGCAGAGGGGTAAATCTATCTTAATTCAGCAGGCTTAATTCTCCTCTGCCTGTAGGTGCTGTTCTATATCCAGCCTCGTTTTTTGTTCTCCCTGCCAGCCTGCTTCTCTCAACCCACCATGCTGTGAAAAATACCTTTAGAACTTCTGGAAATCCCTCCCTGGGATGCAGATCTGTTTGTACTGCCTCTTGCCCCTGCTCTGCACGTGGAGAGGAGGGCATGCGCTGTGAACTCCCCTCTGTCATTCACTTGCCGATGCTGACTTGTTTATGTGTGTGTCAGTGTGTGGAGGGAGCAACAGAGAGCGGGGCTGCTGTGCAGTCAGCAGACTTCACTAAGACCTTGCTCACATCGCCTGCAGCAGCGGCAGCACCAGAAGCAGCAGCTTCCCTTGTCCTGGCCAGATTAATGGCTGAATGGGCTCTGCCGTGCCCAGCAGTCTCCCTCTTGCTGCCCTGGTGAAGTGCATGCTGAAACTGAGCAGGCTGGCATTATCGGGCACAGCCAGACCACGCTGTGAAAAGGGATTACGACGTCACTCGTCACGCTCACAAACAACATGCTGCCGGAAAAAAAAGCCCCTCTCTCAGCTTGGATAAAGACTGCCGAACAGCTCTGTGCTTTTCTCCCTCCCAAAATCAGAGGAAAATGTCTTGCTTAAACAAAGAATGCCCCTCCTTCCTGTGTAGATGAATTGGCATAAATGTATGTGCTTATTAATCATGACAGCAAAGAAAGAAACAGAAACAAAGGAGGAAAGAGAGGAAAAAAGAGGTGCAAAAATTGGTCAAAGAAAGAAATACAGAGAAAAAGTGAGGGTATGTAATTATCACCCCCGTTGCCCTCCTCAGAAAGCAGCACCTCCTGTGTTATTGCAGGGCTGTTTGCCCTCTCTGTGCATTTCATTAATTAAGATGGGAGGATGCGGAGGCCGCTCTGAGACGAGGTCATTAAGCCCACCACAACACTCCTCCCTCCCCAGAGCCAGCTCACAGCACCGACCCATTGTTCCAGTGGCAGAAAGTGAGACATTTAACACTCGGAGCTGCTGTAAAAACTATGGTGCTGTGCACACACACACACAGCCAGTGAACTAATGAACTGCATCTGCGCTTTCCGGGATCAGGTCGCATGCTTGCCAACACAAATACGTCTGTCTTTCATTTAGCTTGTAGAGCCATGTTTTCCTCGAGCCGCCCCTCCCTTCACTCCATCTGTGTGTTGTGTTTGAAAGTGATGCTGGAAGGTAAGACAGGTGCAAAAGGAGGGAAAAGAGGACGTGAACCACCTGGACTTCTGTAGATGACTCAGAGGCCACTAAGACACTTGTACTGTATGTGCTGCTGATGGACAATAGATGACCTGTCTGCCCTGATACTGACAGGGTTAAGCACACACGCAAAAATAAAAGTAGCCGTTTCTTGTTTTTTGTTCTGTCTCTGTCTTTCTCTTGCGCTATCTTATTGTTTTATACCACAAAACCGTTTCAAGACACAGGTTTATTCATGGCCATGGGTGTGTATTTTTCACTATCACCTTACATAATATGCTAAATATTCACTGTAGATATACAGCACTGCTGTTAGTTACAAATATCATCATATGACTGCACCGCCCTACTTCTGTCCTTCTTCCAGTAGCTTAAGAAATATTATAAAGTTGTAGAAATACTGCTAATTCAATTCACGTTGAATTTATTTAGATGTTATAGTTACACAATTACAAAGGAAGTGGGTTGTCATAGTGATGCTGATTCTGTGTCCTAATATTGTGACAGGCTTTCATCTCCGTCCATGTTTTCTCTCTCTTCTACCTTCAAAGTCCTTTGTACTTTTGTATGTCTCACTGCAAAATTAGTTTTTTGTTTTGGTTCTAGTGCAAATGTCCTCCAGATGGGCTTGATGTAATAAGCCCAGGTGTACTGGCTTACAGGCCCAACATCCATATAACCTTTTACCCCTTATGTAGGCCTGCGAAGATCAGCTACCCAGCACTTGCTTCATTGTAAACATAAGCTTAAAATCTGTCCTTATCGCTCCATTCAGATGGCTAGAGGTGCCACTGCCAGTTCTGAGAGAGATAAAGAAAGAGCCATATGTTTGAAAACTAATTCCAAATATTACAGCAATGCCCAAGCTTGTCTTGTATTGTTTGTATTCTAAACTCGGGCGGGAAAGGCAAACATAACAGGCAGAGCCAGTACTTATTTGCGTATGAACACCACCAGCTGCATTGGACCTGAAGGATTATAGTGGGTTAGTCTGGATAACTGCATCTTGGTGGTTATTGTCCTGTCTTATCAATTCTCTCCTTCTCTGCTTGCCTGCTATCCATCTCAGCAGCTCCAGGGTATCCTCGATTCTCAGGGAGTCTGGCCCACACTTTCCTTCCCATGAGCCACTTGGATCACCATGCCAACAGTGGAGTTCTCTATGGGCAGCACCGTTTCTATGACACCCAAAAAGGTGAGGCATGAGATGATTAAAATTTAATCAGACAGAATAAGACATTTAAATCCAATTTATACAATATGGTATGGTAGAATGTGATGCGGGATACTGATATAAGGATGCCTGGGGACACTATCATGAGCACTGAATAATCCAATTCGGCCATTGCCTTTTCCTTACTTGACTAATGCATTTGTCTTTACTGGTCTACCTCTCCCCCTCTCTTAGAGAACTTCTATCTTCGAGGTCTCCCATCCCAGCCTCCTCTCATCTCAGCCAATCACAGTCTGCCACCGATGTCCAGGGCAGGTTCAGGCCACTCTCAGGGTTCCTGCAGCAGAGACAGAGATATAGGAGTAGGGACAGGTCTACATAAAGGCCTTAAAGAGAGTTCTGTTGAAAGGGGAGTGGTACCTGTCAAGGACAAGGAGAGATCCAGTAGCAAACAGGAGGCAAAGGAGAGACAGCAACAGCACCACAGTCACCAGTCACAGCAGGCCACACATCACCACCATTCCCACTCCCATCAGCAACACCCACACTATTCACAACATCCACAGCCCCTGGAGGAGGTCAACAGTCGTGCCTTGGAGAGACACAAGGCATCACTCACAATGGATTACAGCAAGGAACACCCTCAGAGTATGGGCAAGCCCCTCAGTGCTTGCTTGCACAATGGCAAGATGCAAAATGGAGATGTAGGGCCTGGAGCGGCAGCTAAGGCCTCCATGTCCAGCTGTGGGGGGGAAGGCACAGCCCTTGGAGCTATAGTGGGTGGGAGCAGCCAGGGCAGGCATATGGGGTCCAGCAGCAGTAGTCGCTGCACAAAAGAGGGGGTAAGTGGGGAGATGAGGATCAGTGAACAACCTTCAGACTGTCTGGAAAGGGGTCAGGCACCACTCCACCACTCTCTGCCCTATTCTGTACCTCCTCCCCTACATATGGGTTCTGCTGCTGGAGGGACACACCCACACCCGCATCCTCATGTTCACCCCCATACACATCCTCATCCAGGAAGCTTCACCTGTCTTCAACTTCATCCCAGCCACCCACACCACCCACATCATTCCCACCATACACACCACCACCCAGATTTCTTCTGCCCGCCGCCTTCTGCTCCTCTAGCCAACCCTGCCTCACATGAGAGGGTGTCTGCCAATGTGGGGCGAGAACCTAAAGTCACAGGGCCCACATATGTGCCATCTGTGGCAGACCTGGGGGACAAATCTAGTGGGCCATTCCAGCCTGGTAACCCTGACTGCCAAGGTGTGGGCAGTGGAGGGGGAGGCAGTACTAGCAAGGACAAGGTAATAGAGAAGAATGGAAGCAGTGGACACCACAGTAGTTGGCACAGAAAACAGCAACAACAGCAACAGCAGCAACAGCAGCACCCATATAGAAAGACAGATAAGGCTCCAGACTGGATGCAGTCAAACCACCAACATCTTCAGCCATCACTGGTCCCTCCACCTCCCCAACAGCAACAACCTCCACATTCCCAACAGCAGCACCAGGTTGTACGCTCACGCAGTGCTGAGTGTATCAACAGTGCTGTGGACATGGATGTGTTCAGAGCCTCACTGCCCCAGGGGCCCAAGGCCGGTCACTCTGTTCCTCATTCTGTCAACAGTTCTCCTTACAGAGACTGTTCCCATTCAGGCCCTCCACCTAACTCCTCCCCACTCTCAAGTAAAAGCATGAGTCAAAATAGTGGCCCTGGTCCTGGAGGCAGCTGCTCCTTGCAGAGAGATGGCCAAAAGGTAGCCAGGATACGCCACCAGCAACATGGCCGACCTGGCCAAGATGCTCCGTCGCCTGCTGAGTTGAACCAGGGAACTAGTCAGGAGCTAAAAAGAAAAATGGATATTTCTCCTTACGGTTACAGCAACAGCAGTGGGCAACATCACCACCAGCAGCCCACAGTGCCACCCTGGGCTATGAGGCCTCCCCACCACATGTCACAACCTGAAGAAGAGCAGAGGAAGTCCTACATGGAGTTAGGAAGCACTGGTGGGCAACATTCGCAGCAGCAGCAACAGCAACAGCCGGGAATGAGCCTACCTCCCCCCCAGCCTCCTACTGCCCCTCCCCTCAGTCAGCAACAACAGCAGCCTCAACAGCAGCTTGAGCCCCAGGGTCCAGCTCAAGGAGAGAGTAGTGCCATGAAAAGCTTACTTAAGTACAGCAACCAGCAACAGCCACTGCTCCTCTCTCAGAAGAGCCCCTTTGGGGGGCTGGGAAGTCTCAAATCAGGTCCTGCTGGGGGAAGTTGTGCCCTGCAGGGCAACAAACAGACGCTACCTTCCAGGAAAGGTCCAGCCAATGACAATGAGCGCCCTGATTACAGTGGCCGAAGCCGAGATATGGGGGATGCAGGACATGGGGAAACTGAGGTGCGGCAGCCGCCAGTGGGAATTGCAGTGGCAGTGGCCAGACAAAGAGAGCCACCTTGTCGTTCAGCAGACAGTCATCCCAACAACCGACAGGGCAGGGTACATCCTTCTGTAAAAGGTAAGCAATCTAGGTCACTGTCATATGAATAGCAAATAATAACAATTTAAATTATGTCAATATTGTCTCCAAACCAATATTTGACAATGTGGATTTTGCTTGATTATATATTGTCTTGCAGTTTTGCTGCCTTTATGATAAAAGATTATATGATTATATGAAGTCTAAAAAGTGCAAATACATGTTGTAATGCATCATTATGCAATAGCTCATTTGGACTTAAAAGGCTTGTTTGAGCTCCTTTGTCTTTAGCCCCCATCACACTCTGTTCTGATTGGCCAGCTTGTGGAAGTCTTCCTGTGGGCCAAACTATTCCCACTTGGAACAGCAGCAACTTTGCCTACCATGCTGCTGCGTGGGGCAAGGAAAAGAGTGAAAAGAGTCTTTTGTGAAATGCTGATGCTGAACAGATGCTGGCTACTATAACTAGTAAACTACTTTTATTTTCTTTTGCAGCTGAATAAATACATTTTGCAGTACCTCTGCATGCACACTCAAACTAGCGTTAGCTGTGAGTGAAGCTGTGGCAGTTAACCTGTAAGAGTGGGACAACATACTTAGTCGGTGTAGGAGACCAAAACAAATGGCCAGTTATACATTTCCAAAACCCACTAATGCAGCATTTTGACTCTTGATAATAAAGGAGGTGGCCAGGCTGAAACCTGGGTGTTTTACTACTAGCCACAATGCAAATAAACTTTCATCTTGAGCTTTGGGCCTCTGACTATGTTTACATTGGGACCCAACTTCTATTCATAAAATGAATAGAATATAACCGAACACAACCAGTGGCAGTAATGATGAGATACACATTTGCTTTAGTCTACTTATCTGAACTATGTGTCTTAAATGTCCTGAAGGCAAATATAGGTATGAAAACTATTAGAAAAGTGCATTAATGTAAAATAAAATAAATAATGGCTGTTGAAAAGTATGATACAGAATTTGTGTAGTGGGACATACTAATAAGCACAGTCAGTGCTCAAAATCTCTTGTGAGGCACTGTAGAGTTTGAGAAATGGTAAGAGACTTGGGAATAAGTCCTCGCCAGGAGACAGTGGTGAAAACTAATGGTTTTATTAATGTTTGTCTCATAGGACCGCCCCGCCCCATGTATCCTTCAGAACCCACAACCGAGGATGAGAGGAAGAGAATAAGTGGGGAGCAGATAGGTCTGACTTGCCTGGACAGAGAGAGAGATGCATACATCAGGTAAGCAAATGCAAAATCTTTGCTCTTAAAATCCCAACTGATACATGGATTGCTAGAAATCTTCAATATAGTGGACTTCATTTCTCATCAATTATATTTGTGTCATTTGGATGTCAGGGACAATAAGGAAAGGGTGGAGTTTGCTAGGATCCATCCCTCCAACAGCTGTCACGGAGACCTCGCCTCTCATCTCATGGTTCCAGGTGGGACTTCGCTCCAGTCTAGCCAATTAGGAGATCCTACTGCACATTCTGCTCACCATCATTGGATGCCAAGAACTGGAAGCCCATCCCTCTGGATGACAGGACACTCCTATGGTAAAATAAAACTAATAATTTTGGACATGCAGAGACTAAAAATTATACCAATTTCAGTAGTAGTATTTTTTAGTGACTGTTTAAAACAAAGCTGATTTAATATTCTACTGCCTTGGTGTTTTTATAAAATCTTGCTTTTTTTTTTTTTTTTTTTTTTTTAAAAGCAGGTCTAGGCCATACAGCCCTGCACCAGAATCTGCCCCCAGGTTTTTCTGCAGCCATGCCAGGTCCTCTGCAACCAGTCTTGCCTCTGCCTCAGGACCCCTCTGCCCAGCTGGTAGTCCTGCCCACTGAGCCCCCTGCAACCCATCACCTAGGTACGTATAGACAATGATTTTGGCACTGAAAACTACAATTTTGCATTGAAAACAAAGCCTGAACTGCACCAGAACAATTGTATTAAATAATAGTTGTGTTGGCACTGAAGAAGGGTATGAGGTATGAGGGGCAGCATGTAGCTCAGTTGGTAGGGCAGTTGTCTTTCAACCTGAGAGTTGGCAGGTTTGATTCCCAGTCCTCCTGTGTCTACATGCTGGGGTGTCCTTGGACAAGCCACCAGAAACCCCAACCCTTGGCGCCTCAAAGGGGCAGCCTGTCCAAAATGAATTTCCCCATTGTGGGACTATAAGGGTTATCTTCATCTTTAATGAAAAAAATCTACATTGTAAAATAAAAATGTCCAAGCTTAGAATAAAACATACACTTGTTCATTTTTAAATCATACATCAATAATAATGTCCTATTTTA